>PVJA010053551.1:0-11880 GCA_004027025.1 Myocastor coypus
TGGCCATAAAAACAAAAACTTCCTACTAAAAATGTCCAAATTATCAAAAATGATTCCTTTTCTTCCAGTAGTCTTTGTCTAATAATTTCTTTTTGTTGGCTTTGAGACAGGGTCTCGCCATGCAGTCCATGCTGGCCTCAGAATCACAATCCTCAAAAAGACAAAAATAAATAAATAAATAAATAACATTTGTTTTGTTTTGTTTTGAGACAGGGTCTTCTTCTTTTTTTTTTTTTTTTTTTTTTGTCTTTTTGAGACAGGGTCTTGCTATGCAGTTGAGGCTGGCCTTGAGCTCACTTTTGTAGCCCAAGCTGGTCTCGAACTCGCACCAATCCTCCTGCCTCAGCCTCCTGAGTGCTGGGATTACAGGTGTGAGCCACCATGCCCGGCTTGGAGACAGGGTCTTGATATGCAGTTCAGGCTGGCCTTGAGCTCACTTTTCTAGCCCAGGCTGGTCTCGAACTCCCACCAATCCTCTTGCCTCAGCCTCCCAAGTGCTGGGATTACAGGCGTGTGCCATATCACCCAGCTCAATAAATACAGTTTTAAAAATACATATTTTTTGGGGGGGGAAACAAGATGTGGCTACTCATCCTGGACTCATGGTGATCCTCCTGTCTCAGCCTCCCCAGTGCTGGGGTTACGTGTGTACGTCACCATGCTCAGTTTCAGGGGCTGGCATGGCACACTCAGTGTTCTGGGGCCAGGACAGCATGCAGTACTGGGCATCGAACCTCGGTCCTTGTGCTTGCCAGGCAGGCCCTTAGACTGCGGAGCTATCTTCCTGGTCCTGATTCTTTTATTAACTTTCAATATTTCAAGATAGATGTGGGTCAAGTAGAGCACTTGACTAGCCTGGGTGAGATTGTGCCTCCCATCCCCAGGACTGGGGGGAATAAAAAGGCCCACTATCTGGAAGACTCCTGGGTAAGACACATTCTCCTTTTTACTTGAAATTGCCATGCATCTTTAATTTCTATGGTCAGATGGTAACATTCCAAGTATTGGCCACATACCCAGTTCAGGTACTGCCTCACTGGCAGGAATGAGTAGAAAGAGCTAGAGAGATAGCTTAGTGGCACAAGTACCTGCCTGGAAAATGCAAGGTCATGAGTTCGAACCCTGGTCCTGCAAAAAAAAAAAAAAAAGAAAGAAAGAAAAAAAGAAAAAGAAGGAAAAAACATCTCACACCCAATTCCTTCTGCTATGCACTCACAATGCAGATTGCTTCTGGCACGATACATGTTCAGTTTTCCCTCACCTAGCCAGAAATCAGGTCTATAGCAGACACACCAGTGGAGTGGCCTCCGATATGATTCAGTTTAGATGTTTTGTTTTATTTGAGACAAAGTCTCACTATGCATTCGGGCTGATCTTGAAGTTACTTATGTAGCAGAGGCAAACTCACAGCAATTCTCCTACCTCAGTCTCCTGCATGCTGGGATTATAGGTGTGCACCCCGGTGCCTGGGTCCAATTCAGTTTTTTTGTTTTGTTTTGTTTGTGGCAACAGGATTTGAACTCACGACCTTGCACTTGCCAGGCAGGCACTTGTGCCATGGAGCTATCTCCCAGCCCCACACCAATTCAGTTTTTTTTTTTTTAATTTATTTTTTTTTTCTTGTTTCAGAACCTTTGTTTGTTTATTCACTCATTTTTATGGCCAGCTCAGCCCACCCCGAGGGCAGGGCTGGTGCAGCATGTGGTGCCGGGGATCGAACCGCGGTCCCTGAAGCCGCCCAGGCTTTCCCAAGCAGGCGCTTTAGATCACTGAGCCATCCCGCCGGGCCCCACCAATTCAGTTTTGACACTGCCTGGAAATCATCAGATTCTAGACTTTGAGGATATTGTTCCAAGACTGTCCCCATACCTCCTTGCTAATAACAAGTCCCAGGGTGTTTAACCTGTGCTTCTGATTGGCCAGCTGTAAATAGGAGTTCACATAGCTCCCCTCCTTGGGTTCAGGTAATTTGCTTGAGCTACTCATAGAACGTGGAGAAATACATTGACCAGCGTATTATACAGGATAGAGGTGAAGAGAGGTGCACAGGGTGGGATGTGGAAGCAGGGGTGTGGAGTGGCTGCATCCTTTCCCAGAGCTTCCCCATGCTTGGCTGTCCAGAAGGACTCAGAACCCTGTCCTGGCAGTTTGTGCAAACTCTATTACGTAAGCACGATTGCTAATCCACCAAGTGTGGAAACCCAGCAAGGCCTGTCTGTACAGATTCCTCTCAGCATCTCTGTGCACCATTCCTCCCTCTAGCATTTGAGACAGGCCCCTTCCAGAATAAGGGAGCTCTTACAACCTGCTCTCTGTGTTTCAGTGGGCTCCCATGCGGAAGGGGTTATGCGTGAAAATCAGACTGGTATATCATGATATAACTGGCATCACGGTTTGGGAAGAAGGAGAAGGGGAAGAAGGAGAAGAAGAAGAAAGAAAGAAAGAGAGAGAGAGAAAGAAAGAAAGAAAGAAAGAAAGAAAGAAAGAAAGAAGATCCCATCTATGAATTCATAGTTGATTTGGCCTTTAGGCAATGGCGCCTCCTTGGAGGGAGTGGGCCGGTGGTGACACCACCCATAAGGGTGCGTCTTGCCCCAGTTCTTCTCTTGCTCTGCTTCCTCACGGCTCTAGGGTGAGCCACTTTGCTCGGCCACACCTTTTCATCATGACGTGCCACCTCCCCTCAGATCCACGTCAACAGAATCAGAAAACCTGGCACTGAAATTTCTGCACCATGAGTCCAAAGTAAACCTTTTCTTCTCTAAGTTGGCTTGCTCAGGTATTTGGTCACAGCAACAATAAGCGGACTAGCACAACAGGTTGTTTCTACTCACAGTCTATAAGCAAAAACAAGATGTGCAGCCAAGCCCAGAGTTCATAGACAGGAATCTGAATTCCACTGACTCACATGCGGGACCCTACAAAGGTGTGAAGATAGAAATATGAATATACTCTTTCTGAGAAGAAGAGTAAAGACATGGGAGCGATGATCCTATGCAGTCTCCGAACTTTGTGATTGGTTCACACCACGGGCTCTTGCTCCAAAGGCAAGATGGCTATGTACTGTCCCATCTCACTTTCTCCAAGCTTAACAGACAAAGTGAGCAGAGAGGACCATTTTTGCAGTTATTAACTTTAGGAGAAGTCTAAGGAAAACTTGGAGCCGGGCATGGTGGTGCATGCCTGTAGTCCCAGCATTTGGGAGGCTGAAGCAGGAGGATCAGTATGAGTTTGAGACCATCCTGGGGTACAAAAGTGAGCTCAAGGCCAGCCTCAACTGCATAGCGAGACCCTGTCTCCAAAAGACAAAAAAAAAGCAAAGAAGGTTAAGGAAAACTCAGATCCAGCCTGTATGCATCAGAACCAATCCCACAGCTGAGGTGAGTCCTCTGCTCAGCCAGCCTCGGCCACCTCTCCACATGGTCCTAACTGAGATTTGGAAAGGACAAGAGGTCAGCTTTGATAGCCTCACCAGGAAGGCAGGAAATTGTAGAGCAGGGCCTACAGGAACCAGTGGTGGGCACAGGCTACCACGGAGGTAAAAAAATGTTAGACGTGGATGGAGCCAGGGAGGAGCTGGTTAGCTAGGCCTTCCAATCGATACTGTGATCAGGAGTCCAACCCAAGTCCACTGCCACTGTTCTCCCCGCTGGGGCCCAGGGGACACTTTGCAGGGCAAACCCGAGGGCTCTCGCTGGTGGAGGCCACGTCGGGTGACTCGGCCACCAGGCACTTGGGCTCTTCCTTGGACTGTTTCGCAAGTGAGACTGGGTGGATCTGAGTTGAGCTGGGATTGAGACACAGTGGCTGTCTGTTGCCAAAGTGAATTTGGCTGGGGAAAGAGAACAGCAAAATCTCTCTGCCATACCAGATTCCCTCTGCCCTAGTTCTGTTCAAAGTCCAAAGCTCAGGCCTCCGCCCACATCCCAGAGGTGGAGATAATGCCCTCTCACCGATTAGAACACCATCTTTGGGGGAAAAGGCTGGTAGGAATTTGATAAGAAGGCCAAAGGCAATGAAACAGCACTAAGCTGAACCCCAGCAAGGAGCCTGCTAGGCTCTGGAGTTAGGGGCCTGCACCATTAGCCCACCAAGCACGGCACTTTCACATGTCTGCTTAAAGGCTTAGGATTCTCAGGGTGTCAGTCAACTCAGCAACTATATTTTAATTCAGGCTGGGCTTAAATGCACAATTCTCCTGCCTCAGCTTCTTCAACTCTGGGATTACAGGCATGCTCCACTACACCTACCTCATTTAAACCATGTTTAGTGAAAATCGCCAGAGTATTTCTTTTTCATTTCCAGAGCATTTTTTTTCCTTCTATAACTGAAATTGTGTTCATTAAATGTTAACTCCCCAGCCACAGTCTCTGACAATCACCTTCTACTGTCTGTCTCTGAATCTGACTCCTTAAAGTATCCCTGAATATTCTTCTTTTTTTTTTTTTTTTTCAGGACCAGGGTTCAAACTCACAACCTTGCACTTGCCAGGCAGACACTTGTGCCATGGAGCTGTCTCCCCAGCCCCTCCGTGAACATTCTTTTTTTTTTTTTTGTCTTTTTGAGACAGGGTCTCACTATGCAGTTGAGGCTGGCCTTGAGCTCACTTTTGTAGCCCAGGCTGGTCTCAAAGTCATACCAATCCTCCTGCCTCAGCCTCCCGAGTGCTGGGATTACAGGCGTGAGCCACCACACCCGGCTCCATGAATATCCTTGATGTATCCACAATTCTCTGTATATGAATAGAATCAGCAGAGCACCCTTGGATACTCCACAACCCCAGCATTCTGGGAGCTGAGGCAGGAGGATTGCGGATTCAAGCTTAGCTTGGGCAACTCGATGATTTAGCAAGAACTGGTCTCAAAACAAATTTTTTTTTTTTTTTTTTTAAGGCTGGGGAAGTTGGGGTTGGGGAGATAGCTCCGTGGCACAAGTGCCTGCCTGGCAAGTGCAAGCTCATGAGTTCAAACCATGGTCTCCCCCCTCCACACACACACACGCACACACACACACACACACACACACACACACACACACAAGCTGGGGAAATAACTCAGTGCAAAGGTGCAGGATTCAATACCCAGTACTAAAAATAACAAAGTAGAATCATAAAGTACAGAGTAGCTAACTGGCTCACTTCACTTAGCATGACATCGTCAGAATCCACTCAGAGTTGTCTTTAGTTTTGTCCCAAACCAGGCCATGTACATTGATCCCTGGAACAATGATTGCATAAGAATTCATTCTCAAAAAAAAAAAGAATTCATTCTCCAGATGGCCAAGCATGCAGGCAGCACACCTGAGTCTCAAATCCAGCTCCCAGGATGGAGTCACTTGAGGCACACAGAAGCAGGGTGACATGTCCTGTTTGTTACTCTCCAGAGACTTGGCCTTTCTTTACATTGAAACTACCTAGCTGGACGTGGTGGCGCATGCCTGTAATCCCAGCACTCAGGAGGCTGAGGCAGGAGGATCGGTGAGAGTTAGAGACCAGCCTGGGCTACAAAAGTGAGCTGAAGGCCAGCCTGAACTGCACAGTGAGACCCTGTCTCAAAAAGACAAAAAAAAAAAAAAAAGAAAAGAAACCACCTACTCTTCCCCTGGGTCTGCTGAGGTGTTTGATGAATGAAGTTTTGATATCAGATGACAGAAAACCCTGCCCTCAGCTCACGCTAAGAGCACTAGTCTCAAAAAATAAAATAGGGGCCCGGCAGGATGGCTCAGTGGTCTAAAGCACCTGCTTAGGAAAGCTTGGGCAGCTTCAGGGACTGCGATTTGATCCCTGGCACCACATGCTGCGCCAGCCCTGCCCTCAGGGCAGGCTGAGCCTGCCATAAAAATAAATAAATAAACAAACAAACAAAAGTTCTGAAACAAGAAAAAAAAAGTATTAAAAAATAAAGAAAGAAAGAAAAGAAGAAATAATAAAAAACAATTTTTTCTTTTTTGTCTTTTTGAGACAGGGTCTCACTATGCAGACTGGCCTTGTGCTCACTTTTGTAGCCCAGGCTGGTCTCAAACTCATACCAATCCTCCTGCCTCAGCCTCCCAAGTGCTGGGATTACAGGCGTGTGCCACCATGCCCGGCATAAAAAACAATTTTAAAAGAAAAATAATGGGGCCAGGGAGATAGCTCAGCAGAATAAGCACTTGCCTGGCGAGCACAAGGGCCTGAGTTCAATCCCCAGTTCCACAAAAAAAATAAAAAAATAAAAGACAAAATAACACTGAAATGCTTCTCTCTCTCTCTCTTCTCTCTCTCTCTCTCTCTCTCTCTCTCTCTTTTTTTTTTTTTTTTTTTTTTTTTAACGGCAGGGTCTCCAAGATATTCAGGGTCTCACTACTAGATCAGGCTGTGATCTGCCTGTTTACAGCCTCCCAAGAGCTGGGATTACCCACCACCACCCTCAGTCTCCATTGCTGTCACAGCGTGCCATGCCCCTGGGTGAGGCCAGAGTGGCAGGCCTCCTGGGGGTTAAACCTCCATCACCCTCCCCTCAAACTCCCACCCCTGCACCTGCTTGTAGGCGCCTTAATCCACTGGGCTATTTGGCTGTCCCCCATGTTTCTTTTTTATTAGTTCATACTTATAATACGAACAGATTACATCCATTATGGGGAGTAGAAACATGTGCATCACACATCTTAATTCCTTTTTTAAATCCCCCTACGGGCCAGGGTTTTACTGTAAGAGAAACCGAAGGAAAGGAAGACAGCGAGAATGGACCTCACAGTGTCAGCCTGAAAAAGCGGTTATCTCTGTGAGCTTATGGCTTTCTCTTCTCTTTTTTCTTCCTTTTTTAAAGTTTATTTTAATTCCTTTCTTTCCAGTCAAGGGGATGGAGCTTAGGGCCTAGCGCTCATTGGGCAAGTGCTGTACACTGAGCCGCACCCAGGGCTTTTCAATACCTAGAGAAGATGGATCCATAAATACAGATGCACAGATTGCTTAACAGTTTCCATCTGCTTTGGAGTGTCCTTCAGACATTGTATGCATGCGCTGGATTAGCTGCTGGCCTGAGTTTGGGGGTAGAGGCCTGGCCAGCCCTTCCCTGGAGACCTTCGCCTCTCTTTCACCCAGATACCAAGGCCTGAATAAAATAACACCATTTTGACATAGAGGATTTAAAAATGACTGCGAGGCTGGCACGGCAGCACATGCTGGTTATCTTGGCTATACAGAAGCTGAGGCAGGAGGATTACAAGTTTGAGACCATTCTGCACAATTTAAAGAGATCCTGTCTCACAATAAAAGAGAGGCTGGGGTATAGCTTGGTGGTAGAGATCCCCTGGGCTTAATCCCCAGTGCTGGAGAGAGAAGGCACAGAAAGAAACAAAACAGAGGAGATCAGCTGTTACTGAGGATTAGAGGGTACAAAATAGGTTCTTCCGCCTCCCTCCCTGTGTCCCTCTCCCCTCCTCTCTCCTGCTCTCCTCCCTCCCTGCCTTCTAGAAAGGTCAGAGAGCACATGACTGTCCAGCGAGTGGGAAAAGGACTCTCCCATGGAAGAGTGGGACAAGGGACTCTCCAAGGTGTGGAGGGATCCCAAAGGCCACCCTTCTGAACAACTCTGACTCCTTCAGTTTGTCCCCTGGGGTTTCTGACTCCGCTACTGTTGTCCTAGACAAAGCACGGAGGCAGGCGGTGGCCCAGCTCCGAAGGCGACCCCACCACACCCTGTGCATGGCCAGCACCCACCCCTTTGCTGTGCTGGCCTCTAAGGACACCTGGCTCTTTAGGTCCATTGGCAGGCACACTGGAGTACTGAGGCCATCAGGAAGTGCTCCACACAGAATGCGGATGACCTCGGCCTTGCAAAGGTAAGGCAGGTGCCACCCCTGGAAAGCGCAGCCATTCAAGAGGTCAAACAGGCTGGCGAGATAGCTCAGCGGTCTAAAGCCCCTGCTTAGGCAACCACAGGGACCACGACTCAATCCCTGGCACCACATGCCATGCCAGCCCCACCCCCCAGGGCATGCTAAGCTGGCCATAACATAAATACATGAATAAATAAGGGGTTTTTCGTTTGTTTGTTTTTAAGAGGCAAACAGCCATGCACATGCCCTTTGGGGTGCAGTGAAGGCATTACAGAAGGGCTGAGCCCCACCCTGGGACTCCTGGGAGTCTTCATTCCCCCAAGGGAAGGCTGTCAGAAGAGGACAAGTTTATTCACTCATTTTTATGGCGGCTCAGCCCGCCCTGAGGGCAGGGCTGGCGCAGCACGTGGTGCCAGAGATGGAACCGTGGTCCCTGCAGCAGCCTGCAGGTGCTTTAGACCACTGAGCCATCCTGCCTGGCCAGAAGAGGCCAAGTTTGCAGGGAGAAGGGAAAGACATGGCTGAAGCCAAGAATTTCTGAGCCACTGCCAAACGAGGCCAGCTGGCAGGAGATCAGATGTGTGACACAGGGTGGAGACAACACAGGAGCCGGGCTGTGGAGCTGCCCCAGATCCGGCACCAGGAGCTTGGAACAGGCAAACTGGCCAAGGTCTAAGATTCTCCTCAGCCAGCTCTGCAGTGAGAGAAAAATGGCGAGACAGAGGAGCAGAGGGTGGTGGGTCAAAGGGCATAGGGGCCAACCAGGTGAGAAAATGTAAGTATAAGTGATTTGCACACTTTGAATGTGTGGTGTAAGATATGATCACTGCCACGTAGGCGTCAAGGATCAGATTGCTGAGTTGGGGACATAGTTCAGAGGCACAGTGCCCACCTGGCAAGCATGAGGTCCTCCTGAGTTCAAGGTCCTGAGTTTGAAATCTAGTACCCACCCCTAAAAAAGAATCAGATTGCTCAAGCATTCTTGAGCAAGCCGGGCATGGTACATTACAGGCATTTCCAGGTATGTGCCTGTAATTCCAGCACCAGGATAGCTGAGTTCGAAGCCAGCCTGTCCAAGGTCAGCCTGAGCTGCACAGAGATCCTACTTGAAAAAGGAAAAAATAAAATAAAATAAAATAAAATAAAATAAAATAAAATAAAAACAACAACCAAAAAAAAGCACAACAAAAAAGAGTTCTGAGCCAGGCATGATAGCACAAAACCTGTAATCCCAGTACTTGGGAGGCTGAGGCAGGAAGATCAGTGTGAGTTCCAGACCAGGCTGGGCTACAAAAGTGAGTTCAATGCCAGCCTGAATTGCACAAGAGACCCTGTTTCAAAAAAAGCATTCTGAGGAGGCCCTTTGCCACAGTAGGAGAGATGCAAGAATCTGGGTGCCCCTCAAGTGGGCTTGATGCTGCCAGAATCAACTGGCCCAGAGGCTCTGGCTGAGACTACCTTCTCTGTCTCTGTCTCACTCTCTCTCCCAATCTTCCTTTCTTTTATGGTACTGGAGATTGAACCCGGGGCCTTTTAATTTTTTTTTTATCAGTTCTCACTAAGTCAAATTCCTGATCCTCCTGCCATAGCCTCTCAGAACGCTGGGATTCTTCCCTGAAGCAGTTGGTCAGCCATGTTTTTGTTTGAGACAGGGTCTTGCTGTGTAGTTCAGGTTGGCTTTGAGTTCACCATGCAGGCCAGGCTACTCTTGAACTTGCAGGGATCCATCCTGCCTCAGCCTCCTGAGTGCTGGGATAACGGAGTGTGCCACCACACCCAGCAAGGCTTTTTCTACTGAATGCCTGTTCTCCCTTCAGGGAGCACATCTCTTTTGCTAAAAACCTTTTTTTCATGCCTCTTAGTGACTAATCCTGAAAATTATTTTTCCTGTGATGGAAGTCAGTGAATTCATTCTGTGGTCCCAGTAGCCGTGGCAGTGGGAGAGAGAAGGCAAGGTCAAGTTCCTGCTATGTTCTGCCGCTGTTTTTGCCTGTGTGGTGGAATTGGTCACTGTGGCTCCCCCGAGTGGGGCTATGATTCCTGGGGTGCTCCTGTGATCCTCACTGCAGTGGTGGCTTCCTCTTCCTGGTGGACTTTGTGGGCTGCTCTGGAACCTATGAGGAGAAACACTGTCTCGTGGTCACCTCTGTCACCTCCCTTCTCATGTCATGCCAGGGATGTGTCATAGCTATGGAGGACTATACTTGTACAAACAGGTGCTAGCAGAGATCAATGGATAAAATGAATAAGAAATGAGAGAGAGAGAGAGAGAGACAGAGAGAGAGAGAGAGAGACAGAGAGAGAGAGAGAGAGAGAGAGAGAGAGAGAGAGAGAGAGAGACAGAGAGAGAGAGAAACAAGGACTTCCGGAAGCGGACGCAGAACTACCAAGCAAACATAAAAACTTATCACACACACTTTTCCAGACAAGACTTCAGGTGCTGCTCAGGGCCAGGACCAGGACAGCATCACTGGTAGGGCCAGAGGTGGAGCTCCTGGCTCCTGCTGTGTCGAGACACTGAGGGCTACAGAAGTGACTTTGCTACAGAAGTGACTTCGCCGTGCATTCGGTCCATCCCCAGGGCTGTGTGGAGAGGATGAAGGCTCCAGACCTGTGTGAAGAAGGAGTTCTTGGCGGATGTGGCAGCCCCAGGTGCTGCTTTTGCCAAGGTCCTGGGAATCTTTTCTTCTCTTTGGGGAGGAGTGTGATTTTTTCAAATAAAAGGCTGATATTTTTCTGACCAAAAGCAAAACAAGTTTGGTTAAGGTCAAGATGGAATTTGGCAGCCCTGGCTGGGTGGTGTTGAAATGTGCGGCCTTGGGAGGGCCCCCACAGAGAGGAAACTGGAAGCTCTGGGAGGAAGGGAGGGAGGACTGGCAGCTGAGGAGAGGGCTGTGGGGAGACCCAAGGCAGTCTGGGGAGGGCAAAGGTGGGCAGGGGGTGGGGGTGGGGGTGGGGCTGGAACAGGAACTCAGTTTGGGAGTCTTCCCACCTCAAGTTGTTGCTGCCCTGTGGGGACTGCCTGGGGCTGCGTGCTTGGCCAAGGCAGAAGCTGGCTGCTTTAGGGAGAGGTGGGCAGAGGGTAGGAACCAAGGCAGGAAGTGGATGGTCGGGAGGGCAGGTGGCTGAGCACTGCCTGCTCCAGTGCTGCGGGAGGCCCCCGCCCGGTTAGTTGGCAGAGAGGAACCTTTACCCCAGCAAGTCAACCAAATGACTAAAGCCAGGCACAGGCACGCCTGTCTACAGATCTAGCTAGAGTGGAGGTGGAGGCGGGCACTTGGGGCCAGGCTGGACAACAGTGTTTCTTAAACAAACAACAAACTAAACCAAATGACATTGTTAGGTAAGTCCAGAATTAAGTGAAAGAGCTGGGTGCACTGGTGTACACCTATTAGCCCAGTTACTCAACAGGCTGTGGTGGGAGGATTCTGAGGTTGAGGTCAGCCTTGCCAGGTTAGCCAGACCTCTCTCAGCACACGCACGCACACACACGGGGTACAGGCACATGTGCACGCGTGCAACCAAAAAGCCAAAAATGAATTCAGTTAAGGCAAGAAGTAGTGCATATGTTAGGGAAAATAACTTAAATCTCTATGAGATTGCGTTTTCGTGCTCTTAGGTTAGAGCTGGGCGTGGTGGCGCACGCCTGTAATCCCAGCACTCAGGAGGCTGAGGCAGGAGGATCAGTTCGAGTTCAAGACCAGCCTGGGCTACAAAAGTGAGCTCAAGGCCAGCCTGAACTGTATAGCAAGACCCTGTCTCAAAAGGACGAAAATAGAAGGATGAGAAGGAGGATGAGAAGGAGAAGGAGAAGCAAGAAAGGTTGAGTCGCCATTAAATAAATCAAACTTTAAGTTTTAAGGCCTTTTCCCTGCTTTGGAAGGCCTTCTGTTGCATTTGTTGACTCAGGCTTAAGGGTGGTGGACCTCCTGCGACAGGTGGAGGATCGAACCTCGGTCCCTTATGCCTGACTGACTTCACGCAAGCATGCACTTCAATCAACTGAGCTAACAGGCCAGCCCCGTTGC
This sequence comes from Myocastor coypus, assembly GCA_004027025.1. NCBI lineage: Eukaryota > Metazoa > Chordata > Mammalia > Rodentia > Myocastoridae > Myocastor > Myocastor coypus. The sequence continues at coordinate 11,847 of PVJA010053551.1, forward strand.
CTTTTTCTGTTTGCTTTTTTTTTTTTTTTTTTTT
>PVJA010053552.1:0-12027 GCA_004027025.1 Myocastor coypus
ATAAATTATTTATCCATTAGAAATGTATAAATAGACATGTATGTTAGAAAAGATTAAGATCAATGCCTAATTAATCAGAAAAATTATATAACTTGATTATTAAGTGTGTTTCATTAAGATTTACTCTTTTAGAGGGAAAAGTCAACGCTATGTATCTATGTAATCTCCATCATAATTCCAGTGTTAGTCACTTTGCTGAGAATCTGAAAGTTCCAATAAATTGAGGTTTTAAAGGAGTTTACATGGTGTGTAATAAATAAGATGGCTTTCAATTCTATAGCTAAAATGTAGAGCTCAGTTATATAAGATTACAGGCTTTTTTTTGTTTTGTTTTGTCTTTTTGAGACAGGGTCTCGCTACGCAGTTCAGGCTGGCCTTGAGCTCACTTTTGTAGCCCAGGCTGGTCTCAAATTCGCACCAGTCCTCCTGCCTCAGCCTCCCGAGTTCTGGGATTACAGGCGTGTGCCACCACACCCGGCTAAGATTACAGTTTTAATCAAGTTTTTATTACTATTATTTCTGTGATAGCATTATCTTCTATTTGCATTATCTTTAGAATCTTCCATGAAAGATCTCTGGGAGGTTGTAGAATCCTTTTCTCAGGGCCTTAAAATCAGGTTGATTTACTGTTTACTGAAAATCGCCTGGCACAAAGCCGCAGCCAACTTGGCTCCCACTGGGGGCCCAGAGTTGGCGTTCACCTGTGGGAGGTGGCATGTGCACAGAAAGCTAGTGAGAGAGAGCGTGAGGCGCAGACTGGCAAGGGCTGGGAGGGGCGCGATGATGAGGGGCCCCGATGATGAGCCCTGGGGGTGCGAGAGAGGGAGAGACCACGCTAGCCTGAGAGGATCAGAGGCAAGCTCATGGCATTGATAGCACCAAATGGGCTTTGAGTACTGGAAGGAACTTGGACCTGTAAGGAGGCGGAGAGAAAGGTGCTCATGGAAGGTGAAGTGCCAGGCAGCTAAGAACTCCAGGACCAGGGGAACTTCAAAAATCCAACCTGGTAGGAGCTCAGCACGCTTAAATATTCATTTCCTTCTCCTTTTCTCTTGTAATTGCTTAGGTTTTGGAGACAAATAGTACTTAAGGTACACTCGAATTCTGTTTTAGAGGGAGGGACTACTTTTTAGGCTATGGTTTCCTAAATACTCAGAGGTGACAGATCAGTGACCCAAGAGCAGCTGGGCTATGGTTGACTGTGGGATACCCAGAAAACTTGGAATGAGACCCTGAACACTTGCTGGTACTTTTTTAACTGTGTAGGTTACTGCATAATTTTAGTGATTATTTTAGTCCAGTGGTCAAGTATTCAAATATTGCTGCCAGGTGCAACTTTTGATCACTGGCCTATTACTTTTCCCTCCGTTCTGTGCAGCCTGTGTCCCCAATCACCTACTTTATAAATTCCAAAAAGAGGCAGCACAGCCCACGGGGCTAGATTCACCGAGAAATAAGAGAGAATGTGGGGGAATAGTGTGTATAGAAAGAGAAATGACATGACAAAGACTGAGGAAGCGGAGAGCTCATACTGATCTCTATTAGACATTCACCCCCTGTAGTGATCTCCCTGGTATTTTCTAGAAACACGTAAAGAAGCATGCCTAACACATAAATAGCTAAAAGGATAGAGAAGTGGCATTTTGGCAATCACTGTAAGAACTATGCTAACTTTGTTTCAAGGATGGATTAATTCCATCCTTGAATGCTATTCTTCTGCAGGCTCAAGAGATAACTTGCTGGATCACGTGGGAGTGAAGACAAAAACTAACAAACATACCACGCTCCCTAGAAGCCAGGAGTGTCATAGGCTGCCCTATCACAGGTGCCTTCCTTCCTGGGCAAATGATTCCATCACACAGGCACTAAACGACAGTCCAAGGACTTAGAATTCCTATTTGGCTTCTGCTCCAGAGACTTTGGCACAGTCTATCCTCATTAGTCCTGGGACCCATGTTTGTGAATTTGGCTACTCATGAAAATGTCCTCCTCCAAGTCGGCACCTTAAGTTCTTTTGTGGTCATCTTTGGACATGTGCTTTGTGGCGCTGAGACAATAGCATCACTGGATACTTAGCCTTTTTCAATTTTCGCTCTACAAATACATGTCTTTTTCACAGTCTACCTAGTGCCACGTTTTTCCACACTTTTTGAGCTTTCAGTTGATATCACTTTGTAAAGTGGTCTCAGATCATGGTGCTGCAGTGCTGTCTAGTGTATCTAAAATTAAGAAATCTCTAACATACATCTCTAATGTACATGGTATGATAGAAATATAGTAATATTTAAATTTTTAAAAATAACAACAAGCTATATTAGTCTCCTTGAGATTCTCCATCTTAACTTTGAACGTGCTTACTGCACCATTCACCTTGGGGTCTGAAGCAATTCTGAAGTTCTTGTTTTTATCTTTATCATGATAAAGAACATGAACGCTGCTGCCAACACCATCCAATAAAAACCAAGTTTACAAAAGCGCTATGGTGTTGTGTCCTCATCCACCAGACCAAGAGGATTTGGATCTTCTGGAAATCCCAAATGACCTCAGGAGGTGAACATTATGAATTGATTCAGGACCTGAAGGGAGCCACAAGTGATGACTAAAAGCACTCATGAAACAGGGTTTCTGGAAAATTGCAAGATGACAGAGCAGTGTGTTTGGAGCAAGGAGGAGCATTTGAGTGGATTAATAGCAATATCTATCTATCTATCTATCTATCTATCTATCTATCTATCTAACTATCTTCTATCTATCTTTTTGCAGGACCAGGGTTCAAACTCACAACCTTGCCCTTGCCAGGCAGGCACTTGTGCCATGGAACCATCTCCCCGGCCCCTACCAATGTGTTTTTACTGTAGTTAACAATTATCTGGAGGATTTACTCTATTTTAATTACACATGGTACTTCATGAAAAATGTACATGTGTTAGATACATTTTGTTCATTTATGAGTTACATAGTATTGTTGGGCATGAGAAGCATTGTCTCAGTTACTTCTTACATGTTGCTGGGACAAAATACCTGTCACTTGAAATGGAAGGAAAGCTTTATTTAGCTCAGTGTTTGTGGCAGATTCAGTCTACTCTCAGCTGACTCCCAGGCGGAGTGGCACATGGCAGAGAGCAGCAGTTTATGGCAGCAGAGCAAAGGGAAGGGCAGCAGCTGCGGCTTCTAGCCAGCCTCTCTCCCCTCCTTTTATCAAGCTATCCTGGGGCTGAGGGTGCAAAATTGGCACAATGCTATTATCCCCTCCTCTTGTACAGGATGAGGATGTTTACAACTAAGAATCCTGGTTCTCTGCTAAGTCACTTAATTAAGCTTCTAAATTTCTCCAGTTGATGCATTGTGCCAACCACTACATCCATGCTAATAAATCAACAACATGTATGAAGTAGTATGCCTTTGAACAAAACACACATAAATCATGCTATGTATTGATCAGCTGATGAAATCTTATGATTAAAGCTCACAAGAATTTAATCCTGTATTTTCTTAGAAATAATTACTCTGGGCTTTTTTTGTGTTTTGTTACTTTTACTCTGGGCTTGATAATTCAATATTCTGACAATTTCATGGAATCAAACTCCCATGAATAATGGTGATCAGTTACAATGGCTCAGTGTAAGTCATATTATTCTTCAGCCACATGAAAAAATGAGGCCATAAGAGTGTTCTATCCCTCAGTGCATTTTTCTTCTCTTAAAAAAAATTACTTTTGTATCAGTACATGCTTGCAGGTCATAATGATTCCGTTCTTCAAGAAAAGTTGGTATATGTAGATAGCACATCTTGCACTGTTTCCTGTTCTGCCCCACCCTCTGGGGTGGGGCTTTTAGTCGTCACTGTTGGCCACCTGCCCACTTGCAGAAGAACCATATCCCTGATACATTTTATTTTTCTCTTTACTCATATTTTTAGTTTCTCCTATAAGGGCAAGTAAACAATGCTCAAGCTTGTGTATCTGATTAGTTTCACTTTAGGTTATTGCTTGAAAGTACATCCATTCCACTACAAGCAATTCGAGCCTTGCCCTCATTACAGAAGAGTACCGTGTCCCATGAAAACACCATATTTCCTTTTGCCACTCATCCTTTGGTGGACACAGGCTGCTTCCAAGATTCAGCTGTTCTGAGCTGTACAGCTGTGAACCCAGGCCTGCATGCATCGAGGGAATGTATCCTTAACTCTTTGGGGTGAGACCTAAGAGGGGAATAGCCTGGGTCTTTAAGTTTTTGAGGCTTCTTTTCTTGGCTTAAGCTCAGGAACCCTCTGTTACTCTCAAGTGGGCAGCACTGGCTTCGTTCCAGCCATATGATCCTTGGCCATAACCACACTATGCTGTGGACACTGCAGTGCCCCATGGTTGAAAGGAACACCACCTCCTGCCTTACCACTTAAGTTGAAGATACGTGAGAAGAATTTATAGTTATTACTGTTGTTGTTGTTTTATGTATTTGATTGTTAACAGTCTCACTATGCAACTCAGACTCGTAGTGACCCTGCTGTTTTCATCCTCCCCAATGCTGGGATTACAGGCACAATCCACAGGTATCTATGCTCAGTGTGCCCCAGAGTCAGAGGTGGCACAACATGTGCAGGTGACGATGGAACCCAGGTCTCAGGGCTTGCCTAAGCAAGTGCTTAGTCTGCTGAGCTATCTTGCTGGCCCTTTAGAGTTATTATTAAATTGTCTGAAAGTACTGTATGTGGAATGAATTCTGATCACAGAATTGCCTCTAGTCCTGCGGGTGGACCTCAGCTACCTCATCCCATTCCAGGACCCCAGCTAGAGCACAACCCATATCTGGGATGCTTACATGCCTATGCTCAGGTGGGGAGCTGGAGTGGCAGGCCTCAAGGATGATTTTCTTGGGCTATCAGGAGTCTTTGAAAAGGGAACTCATTGTAATGGAAACGAATGTCAGGAACAATAACGGGCTCCATGCCTAGTTTTAATCATCATTGTGCAGCAGAGATTCACGATGTAGTGTAAGCTTACTCATTGTTAACTTTTCCCCATGCTCCTGGATGAATGTTTGGTTCTTAGGCAAAGAGAAAATATTACATGGATGTTTAAAGCAATGCCTAATCTTGCTTTAAGTGAAAATCAGAACAGCACTCTTTTGGATGTCTTTTTCCTTTAAAAGAGAATGACAGCTGGGCATGGTGGCTCACGCCTGTAATCCCAGCACTCGGGAGGCTGAGGCAGGAGGACTGGTGTGAGTTTGAGACCAGCCTGGGCTACAAAAGTGAGCTCAAGGCCAGCCTCAACTGCATAGTGAGACCCTGTCTCAAAAAGACAAAAAAAAAAAAAAAAAAAGAGAATGACAGAAAAGATCCCCACAGAGCTGGCTCTGGGGGCTCCACCAAGGGCCTCTTGGGGCACAGGCAAGGTCCCTGCTTGAGAGATACTGAAATGGCTGTTTGGATTCTGGGCAGGGCTGTGCTGATGTGGCCCTGGGCTCGCTGCAGAGAACACCTCTGCCTGCTCTCAGGGACAGTAGCTATAACCTCCACTTACCAGAGCCATGGACTTGAGCTGGCCCATGCGGGCACCACATAGGCACTGACCACTCAGAAGACGCACCTGACAGAAGTAACAATTTCTACCTTTCTACTTTGGAAAGGGAGAGAGTGAGAGAGTGTCAGATTAAACTGTCTACTTCAAATTCCAATAGGAATATGGCTCGTGTATCATTGGAATCCATTCTGCTAGCATTTTTTCTGCACTTCCTAATAAAAATCAAAGTATTTTATTCTAGTTACTATTAAGTAAAAATTTAGTGTGTTTAACTTAATTTATAAATTAGTATTACTGAATAGAAGCAAACATCATCCAAGTGAGTTTTCCCCTAAAGTCAGAGAATGCCTAGCTGCTGTAGAATACTTACTGAGGTCACCAAATAGTAAGAAATCATGGTAAGACAAATGAACAAAGGATGAATTTCTCAATAGTTGAGATAGAATTGTAGAAAAAGTGACACCAGCTGGGTTAACGTCCTCTTGCCTTAGGAATGAGTTTCCAGCTATCATTAAAGCTGGGAAGACTGAAAAGACATCCCCTCTTATGGGCTGGCCAGGGTGACTCTGAGGTGACAGTGGGGTCAGAAGTAGCAAGCCCAAGCCTGCAGGGATCCTGCCCTCTGTCAGAGCAGCCTCCTTCTCCAGTGCAGCCCCAGCCCCAGAGCAAACATTAGCTGATTTTCATCCTGTGTAACAAAAAGAAAAGGTAAAAAGGAAACACTCTAAGCTTCCATCCCCTAACCTAGAGCATAAACATATTTTCTTAATATCATATGACTTAACTAAGGCCCACTCTACTTTCTTAATTAGAACCTTGATGCCAGTGAAACAAACATCTTTCCTGCTGGTATGTGTCCTCAGATAAGGAACTCAGGTGTACACCCAGGGAGGAAAAAGGACAGAGCAAACACGCAAACACGGAACTGCAGAGTGAACTCCCATGCCCCCCAGGGATGTTACTGGATTATCATTTGGAGCCTTCAATTAAAGGCTGGCTAAGTCATTTTAATGCTGCAGTGAGCAGCTGAGACATTTTCATTTATTGCTGAAAGTGCAAGTTTAGTGCATTTTACACACTGCCACCAATTAATTAAAGATATAGTTATGCTGGTGAACAACGTAAAATAGACTCCAAGCATTTTAGAACACGAATGAATACCACATTGTACTTTTTCCTTACTGGTACATTTTACCAGGCTCCAGAAAAACTGGAATTTGAATATGATTGTAAAGTAGCTACTTGTGGAAGATAAATTCTCAGCAGTCTTCATACATGTTGTGGTGGCCCTTCCATTGAAAAGGGAACAGTGTGTCTCAAGTACTGCTGTTAGCATAAGATCACAAACATTGTGATACACACACACACACACACACACACACACACACACACACACATATATATTTCAATTTGGGAAAACTTACTTTTACGTTTTAAATAAATTTTCTATCCTTTTTCCTGCTTACATATAGGAATAAACATTTTAAAAAACAAACAAATGAGCAAACAAACAATACCTTCATAGAAATAATAGCTGTGTTACTGAGAGCTGTTCTCCCTTCGGATGGAGAAAGGGAAATATATAAAACCGAACACCTGGTAGTACAAGATTTCATGCATGCACTGCTTGGAGCTACAAATAAATTTATTAGATCTCTTGCAATACATTCTCAGAATAAACTTAATAGCCGTCATGTCTCTGCTCCAACCAGAGCTGGATGCCTTCTGTGGTGCCAGACGTATCCTCTACCCCAAGGAGATGGGGAAAGGAGGGCAGCGGCTGCGGCCGTGGAGTAACCAGTTCAGCACCCTCTCATTAATTCCTTGGGAAGGAAAGTCGGTTTCTAATTCCCATTTGTGTAACAGTACACACATGTTACTATAGACCCCGCCACAGCAATATGCATGACAGCCCGAACTATATTTTGTATCATCTTTTGACAATGCGTTGTACCTACGCTGAGGCAAAATACAACAAAGTGAAATACAGAGGTACTTTAATCTGGTTGTTAAGAAGGAAAAAAGATCTTTAACTTGTTTCATTATTATCAACATTTAAATCTGAAGGCCAGGATGGAGGGATTAGGGTGGGAAAGCCACATGAAAGCCATTCTGAGAATTAAAATGCCAGCATTGAATTTTAAGTTGGTATGTTACAAAGTTAGAGCTGAATAAGAGCTTCTGGAAGAGATTTTTTTGTTGTGGTGGTGGTTTAACTCACTACTATTGTTGATTTGAAATCTAAATTAGCAGTAAAGAATTAATTGTATCTGTTCTTAGCAACAAAGTCATGAGGATTTGAAGTTTTTAAGATTTCTAGACTTAAAAAGCAAAGAAATGCATGAAACCATACCTGGCTGCACAGCTACCACTCCTGGGGCCAACACTAGAAAGACTTGTCTCTGACTTCTTTTAAGCCTGAAAGGGGAGAAGAGGGGAAGGCTAGAAAGGAAAAGAGGGGGTGGTGGCGATGACAGGAACAGAGACTGATGGAGAGGCCGAGACCGATGCAGCAAGCCAAGTGCCCTTTTTTTTTTTTTTTTTTTTTTTTTCATTTATTTCAGATTAGTTTTGCAAAGCTAGCTTTTGTGCTTAACTTGTATTATTTAATTAGCCAAACCCTTTGGTGACTGCTCTGTTCCCGGCAAAACTATACATCAGTACCTCAGATTAATATAAAGCTATTAATTTACATATTCAACTACCAAAAGAGAAAAATAACCAAAATAAGAATAAAGATAAGTTGGTATGGTTTTAGGGAGCTAACAACTGTTAGCTCCCTAAAAAGCAAAACAAAAGAAAAAGAAAAAAAAATCAGAAGAAAATCAACAACAAAATTTCTAATATACAGCAGTTTAATTAAATATATACATTTTTAACAAAGCTGTATGCAAGGTATATGTATTGGACAGAAGAAAGGTGGCTCAAATCTAGTCACTTCTTTAAAATTTAGTCTTTAGGCCAGGGAGAAAAGCAGCACTATACCTGAATTACAGTAGAAAATGTAATATGAATGGCTGAACATAAGATATTTAGATTCCAGAGGAGCAATGTGTGGGAAGGTGTTGTAGTGGGGACACCATAAAGTCTCCTCACAAAGAGCACAGTAGATAGACCCCCAAAGGACAGATCTGCCCTGAAAGGAAGGGACCATAAGAGACTGGTCCAGGGGAAGGACGGCCATGGGTGTGGGCTGCAGAGATAGTTCAACTCTGTTGGCTTTGTGGAAGGAATCGGAGGAAGGCAGAGACACAGGGAGGGTCAGGCCATTCCAGAGGGGAGCTTGGGCCAGCAGAGATGTCTTCTGCTTCATGTTTTAAGATTTTGAAACCAGTGTTAGTGGGAAGAAGGTAATCTCTGTGCACTGCTGGTTGAAGGATCTTCAGAAAATTTAAAATAGACCTACTATATGATCCAGGCAACCCTCTCCTGCATATATACCTAAAATGATTGAAATTAAGTTTTGAAGAGAGCTCTGGACTACCATCTTCATGGCAACAGTAGTCCAAATAACCAAGACAGGGAAGCAAGGCACCGGCGCCTGTCTATGGGTGGATGGAGATTCTAAATGTGGTGTAGATGCACAATGGAACCTTATTGAGCCTTACAAGTACATACATCCTACCATTTACATAAAATGAATGAGCTTGGGGTCCATTATGCTAGGCAAAGAAAAGAAGCCACAGAGAGATAAATGCTGCAGGGTCTTACTTATAGGTGGAACTTGGAAAACTCAAACTCACAGAAACAAGGAGCAGAAAGGCAGCTGCCGCAGACTAGGGAGAGATGTCAGTCAGTAAGCGTTCTAGAGATTTAATGTAGAGCATGGCAACCATAGGTAAGAATAATGAATTGCATGAAATTTGCTAAGAAAGTGAATCTCCAATAGCACCATACACAAAAGTTGGTATAACTAGAGATGACAGATATATTAACTAACTTGATCATGGAATTTCATAATATATGCATAATTCAGAACAACACAGTGTACACTTCTCATATACTCTGCATATATTTCTGCAATTTTCATTTTTTAATTTTATTTGAGTAACATTGTTAAGGGCCATCCAGATAGCTCAGCAGACTAAAATGCCTGCTCATGCAGAGTGTACAGGCCAGGGTTCAATTTTTAATACCAAAAGTGGTGCTGGCCCCAACCCTGGGGTGTGCTGAGATGGCCCCTGAGACTTGGTGTGGTGGTATGTGGCTATAATCCCAGTGCTTGGGAGGCTGAAAACAGGAGGATCACTAAGAGTCCGCTCTCCACAGTGAGACCCTATAAACCCTGTACTAAATACATGAAAAAGAGAAAGAGTGAATAAAGCTATTCATTTTGGAGAATAACTTAGAAATTCAACTAAAGATGGGCTAGAAATTAAAAACATCTTTATGAATAACCCCCAATTAAATTTTTTCAGTGGATGAAAACTTTACATTATGATACAAGTTAATCTCTAGGACTAGCAAAAAATGAAGGTCTAGTCTTTAAACAATAGGAAGCCTTTGATTTCATTTATTTATTTATTTATTTATTTATTTATTTATTTATTTTGCAGGACCTGAGTTAAAACTCAGGACCTTGCACTTGCCAGGCAGGCACTTGTGCCACCGAGCTATTTCCCCGGCCCCTATGCCTTTGATGTTAGAAGTTACTGATAAAAGTATTTTTTATTTATTTTTTTTTTTATTTTTATTTATTTTATTTTTTTTGAGACAGGGTCTCACTATGCAGTTCAGGCTGGCGTTGAGCTCACTTTGGTAGCCCAGGCTGGTCTCGAACTCACACTGATCCTCCTGCCTCAGCCTCCCGAGTGCTGGGATTACAGGCGTGCGCCACCACGCCCGGCGCTAAAAGTATTTTTTAAAGCTAGGAACAAATAAAACATAATTACAAGTGGAAGACTGGCTAAACAAAATTACAAATCCATAACCGGTCATTATGAGGTATCCTCAAAACATTGCTAGATATGATGCAACCTTGGGGAATACTACTGTCACACCAAACAATATTTTTTATTAGAGTATTTTGGCAACTGATTTTATATGGTTAGAAATCAAGGAAAAAAAGGACCCTATATGCCACTGAATTAGCAAAAGTTCATAGTCTACACCTTTTATGCACAACTATGATAAAATTATCTTATTTCTGGTATATGTTTGCAATAAACAATAATTCTATTTGCCTTTAGGAATTTGCACACACACACACACACAAACACACACACACATCTGGAACCTCTTTGCTCCTCTCTCACAGAGCTCCCCAGGGCCCCCTGCTCCTCTGCACATAAGCTATCTTCCTATTTCCTACCATCTTTGCTTATTTTGCTTATAAAATCATTTCTGTTTTTGAATTTCTCATATAAGAGAACCCGTGAGACTCTTATCCTCTGTACTTGATTTATCTCACTTACCATTACTGTTAGAAGGTTATTTTCCTACAAATGAATCAAATATGTTTGTATCTTCTAATAAGCAAGGTTTAGAAGGGCATTGACTTCTGTTTTTTAACTTCAAAAAACTTTAGTGTTCTTTAGAAAATAATTTACAATGAGGATGTACTTGCTTTCATGTTAAAAATAACTTTTCAGAGCCACAGAGATAGCTCAGAGGTGGAAGTGCCCACCTAGGCAAGCTCAAGGACCAGTGTTCGATCCCTGACACCGTATGCTGTGCCAGCCCTGCCCTGGGCATGCTCAGCCAGCCTCCAAGACCTGGTGTGATGGCGCTTGCCTGTAATCCCAGCACTGGGGAGGCCAAAAACAGGAGGAATCTGAGCTACATAATGAGATTCTGTACCAAATACATAAAATTAAAAAAAAAAAAAGAATTTTTCAGTTAGGAAAAGTTGCATGTTTAGTTTTTACCATTTTTAAATATTGTTTTAGTAAGGAAATATATTTTATCACTACAGTATTAACTAGCAGTGATAAGGTGTTGCAGTAATCCTCCAATATCATGCTGTGTTGAAAATTTAGAATAAAGATTATTAACAAGTCTTAGGAACGATGCTCCTACAATACACCAGTGTGAGGCGCTAAGATCTTTATTTGAGGACCCCAAAGTGCGCATAAGTTCTTAAATGCTTCCATTTTTTCCCTTAGTCTTTAGAAGGATAAAGCAAATAATCTAAAAGCCCATTTGTTTTGAGAGGTAGAAACTGTGTATTTCTTAGCGGAGATTTTGATCAGTTTGGACAAAAATACACATCGTATCGCTGGTGAAAATCGCCCTCCTGTGTCTCTGTCTCTTCTGCAAAAGCAAGCGAGAAAATGAGGATTAGTGTGGCAGGAGACTTCTCTTAGGCCAGGATAAACCATGGTTTTTTTCACCTCGTTAAGTTTTCTTCACTTAGTTAACAAACAATGAAGGTGGAATTTTATGAACATTGTAAGGGTTTAGGCAATGATTATTATAGAGAATTCCTGATGCTTACTGGCATTTTCTGGTGCACCAACCCCCGGGAGGCCAGCGATCCTACGATACTCTGCACACTCGATCTTGGT
>PVJA010053553.1:0-11927 GCA_004027025.1 Myocastor coypus
ACAAAAAAAAAAAAAAAAAAAAAACAAACAAGAAATAATACTGTATTGTTTCCTTTTTCATTGTAGTTCACGTATACATTTATTTCACCTGTTATTTTTCAGATCTTATAAATAGATAAGCATTTGGCCGGGCGTGGTGGCTCACGCCTGTAATCCCAGCACTCGGGAGGCTGAGGCAGGAGGATCGGTGCGAGTTCGAGACCAGCCTGGGCTACAAAAGTGAGCTCAGGACCAGCCTCAACTGCATAGCGAGACCCTGTCTCAAAAAGACAAAAATAAATAAATAAATAAATAAATAAATAAATAGATAAGCATTTGATGTTGGAAATGCTAATGTTTACTCTACACATCCATTACACATGAACACTTTAATATTTCATTTATATTTTATTTCCTGTTCAGGGTACAGTGTTTAACAAAACAAATAAAAACAAACTTAATAATTCATGAACATATATGCTCATAAACATAAACATTGACACCACTCATAGCCATAATGCTGCTTTCCTCAACATTTGCTGTGATGCCCTCAAGGCTACATTTCAAAGACAGAAATCCAATATGATGAATTTTTGAGTCTGTGAAATAAGGACTTGTAAGGTGTTTTTTTCTTGATTCTTTTTACATATTAAGTACAGGGTCTACAGGGTCCTACTACACAGATCAGACTCCTAGTGATACTTTCGTATTTCTGCCTCCCAAGTGCTAGTAGTACAAGAGCACGCCAGCATGCCCAGTCTCAGTCTTATCAGTGCACTCCAGGAGCAGGCCAGCGATCAAAACCTTGACCTCTGCATCTGACTAAGCAGGCAGTTTAGTTCGCTGAGCTCTGTGGCTGTTCCTCTTTCCTTGATTTTGAAATTACTAACTTTACCCTTTGGCTTTTGACATTGTACTTTTCCCTCTAGTCTTGTATCTATGTCAAATTTTTATTCTAATATTCTAAGGATGTTAGCCATATAGCATTGCAGCAAAACCCATGCAGTACCCTCTTACTAAACATTTATATAGTTTTTACATCAATCATTATTTTTTAAAACAGTTAATACATTGCATGATGTTATCTTCATTGTAGTTGTTCAGAGTACAAGATGCAGGAATGATTTCCTGCCTAAGCCTCATTAATATAGATCTTTTCATCACACAAAGAAAAAGTAGCTGTATATTTAGTCCAATAGTCCATGAAAATAGTGGATTATCAGTTCATCTGACATTTTTGGGCACTCTTAACTTGAGCCTTTTACAACTCAGCATATTAATGTGGCTTTCCTTTTTATACCTTATGGTTACACATTTATGCTGGATGGCTAAGACCAAGATAAAGAAAGCAACCCACAAATTTTGAAAAAATCTTAACCAACAAGTATTCAGACAAAAATTTTCTGTCTAGAATTTATAAAGAACTAAAAAGCATGAGGGCCCCCAAATTCAAAGACTCAATCCAGAAATTGTCATCCGAGACGAAAACACACTTCTCAGAGGAAGAAAAACTAGATGCTTATAAATACATAAAGAAATACTCCACATCGTTAGTCATCCACGAAATGAATATAAAACAACACTTAGATACCATCTCACCCCAGGAAGACTGGCTACCATAAAGAAATCAACCAATAACAAATGTTGAAGAGGCTATGGGGAAAAAAGAATACTTCACTGCTGGTGGGACTGCAGACTAGTACAACCACTATGGAAATCAGTGTGGAGACTCCTTTGAAAACTAGGACTGTAAATCCCAGTCAATCTAACTATCTCCCTACTGGGTATTTCCCAGAAGAACTGAAAACATCAAACCATATTGATATTTGTGCACCATATGTTTATAGCAGCATAATTTGTGATAGACAAACCTTGGAAACAACCAAAATTGCCATCTCCTAAAGAATGGTTAAAGAAAATGTGGTGTTTTTATACAAACATTGATATTTCTCACTAAACCTAATTTTGTGTAAATTTGAAATGACATGCTGTGAGTTAAGAATTCAATATATAGTTTTTCCAATATGTTGGATGGCTGGGGCATTGTTCTCCCTTCCTTGAGGCTGGGTTCTGGCTAGACTTGCCAAGCACGGTCCAGGGCATGATGTGTTCCCGAGGGACAGAACTCAGATTCTTCCAAATGAGCAATAAAGCCTTGAACCACAGCACACAGTGCTGTGCAAAGCCACCACAGTTTGTGGCAGCAGGAACAAAGTGGCCAAGCTCGGGGAGAGTGTTGCGCACTGGAGTTGTGAGTCAAAGAAGAAAGACAGGCAAGACTTCCCTATTTTAAAACTACTTACTAACTCAAGCTGAATCTTCAGGTGACATCTAAGACAGGCCCTGTCAGATTCCCTCAACTATCCTGGCAATGCTCCCCAAGGGCCCACTATCTTAGCATTCCAAAAGTGAGCACAGGATCTCCAGCCCAGGATAAGGAGATACCATCCACCAGTGCGAATATCGAGGCCTGCTCATACCAGTACCACACTTAGTTATTAGAGGCCACTGATATTCTCACGGCAGAATATGAGGATAGCTAGCATTTTGGTGACCAGGAAACCAGGCCAGAAGTCATGGTATAGGAATCCAAGCTCTATTACTTTCATGGCAGGGACAGCAGGGAGTCAATACACCGGCGGCTGGTCACAGCTGGAGTAGAGTTTAAAGGAGAATGTCTTAAAACAAAATAACAATAGAAGAAGCTGCAGAAAGATGGAGAGATGCTCTTTGGCCAAGTGCCTCTGGTTAAAATTGATGGGATTATGGTGATGCGTGCCAGAGTCATCCTCAGCTACCTTGCTACTAAGTACAACCTATACAGCAAGGACATGAAGGAGAGAGCTAGGAGCGCTGGCACCCTGGACTTGATACTAATGATCACAGTGGCTCAGCTCCATCCTGGAGACAGAGATGAGGCCTACGTGGCAGTTTTGCAGTAGGCTAAAACTCACTACTTCCCTAAGTGTGAAAAAGAATTTTCAGGACCTGGGATTGAACTCTGGCCCTTGTGCTTGAAATGTTTTGAAAGAGCACAGAGAGGATTACCTCATTGAAAACAAATTTAGCTGGGCTGACATACAACTGCTGGAAGCTATTCCTTTTTTTTCTAGCTCAAACCGCCTTCAGGGCCAATCTGGTGTGCCTTGAGGAGCTGGGAATAAAACCTTGGTCTCCTGCTGTGCACTGGGTTTGCCCATGCAGGCACTTAAAGAGCTGAGCTAAGTGGCAAGCCTGGAAGCTATTCCAGTGGTGAAAGAACTGGATGCTGCACTTCTCTCCAACTTCCCTCTGGTAAAGGCATTTAAAACAAGAATGAGCAAGTTCTTATCATTAAGAAGTCCATTATGGGACCTCAGAGGAAAGGGATGAATGAACTGTAGTGCGTCTAAAGAGAGTCACCCAGAGAAAAACATTCTCTCAGGCTTTCACAGAAAGCAAAATGGCCAAGCAATGGCCGTGACTCATCCCAAAGGCTGACACTAAAAACAGTTCTACAAAGTACTGCCTATGGTCCCAAACTTAATCCTGAGGGGATTTGACCCTGGAAGATACAAAAAAAATGAATGTTTTGTTATACAGGTCTTGCTTCCACTTGCCTTTGACCACCCACCAAGAAAAAGAAAAAAAATGCTTCATTACAATGCATGAAATGCAGAGCTATATTGGTGAGATGAGCTTTAGGAGGCTTAGATTCAATAGCCTCCAACATCACAAGCTTCACTGGTGGCCCACTCCAATTGCAGAACATTTGACTGTGTATGCATCTGCTTCCTCTTAGTCCAAAGAGAAGTATCTTCTTTTCCTTCTTTTTTTTTTTCTAAGCAACATCAGTATGGAGGTGGGTCATGTGCACACACTGTACTCTGTAGAACGATTGTGAGGACAATATGCAATATGTCAACTTTCAAAGAAAAGAAAGGGGAAAAGGAAAAAAAAAGTAATGTTGATTTAGAAGGGTTAATGTTTAATTGTTTGACCAATCTTATATACCTATATGTATTAATCTAAACTGATCTGATGATGAAAATATGTAATACAACCATTGTTAAATTTAAGCAATAAAAAAATTGAAACTTAAAAAAAAAAAAAAAAAGAAGTCTTTGTAGCCTGGATGTCCAAAGAAGCCATCCCCAGAGTGTCACTATGTGGAAACTCTCAGACACGTCCTGCAGTGGTAAGCACACACAGCATAGGAGCAGATCCCTCAGCAGCACCGCACCTGTCAGCTACTGCAGGACAGAAGCAAGCTGTAGGTAGTGGTAGTAAAGGGACTGAAAAGACCAGAACTGCTCTGAAATCAGCAACACTGCCTATTAAATGTTTTAAAACAAAAACAAACAAACAAATAAACAAACAAATACATAAATAAAATAAAAAAAAATAAAACAAGAATTCAATATATACGTTTCAGGGAAGTACAATGTAATATATGACAACCTTTCTCTTTCTGCATGTGAAATTTGTACATGCTTTTTATGTCCAACGAGATGAATCAGTCATGATTTTGTCTTTCCATTACCTATGGAGATATTTGCAAAAATAATTTTGAATTGCAAAAACTGCTAGTATCAGATGCTACTAGCATCTATTGATTAGTGGTTAGTGATCCTTCTAAATATCCTATCATATGCAAGCAGGCTCTTGTGTAAAAGAATTATCTACTCCATTATATCTTTTGTATTTTGTCAGAAAAATCTTTGTTCTAAGAAATCAAAATTATTGTACATGCACATATTTGGTGAATTTTCCAGAAAATATATTTTGAATGTGTTATATTTTTACATAAACATAAGCAATGTATAACATATTTCGCTTCCTCTGAACTTGGTCCATACTTAGAATTGCCCTAATTTCAATATTTCACTATAATTGCTCTGGAAGGAGTCGCACTTTTAACATGTATTTCCGTAATAATGAGCAAGGGTAGAGACAGTTAGATACCTCAATAGGCTAAAGCGCTTGCTTAGGCAGAGCACAGTGGGCAGGGTTGGATCCCTGGCATGCCGCATCAGCCCTGTCCCCATTGCGCACCGAGAAGGAGATTGAGAATGAGCGTGGTAGCTGGCATCTGTAGTTCCAGAGTTTAGGAGGCTTGTAAACAGGAGAATCAATAGGAGTCCAGTTTGTGTCGTGAAACCCTGTAGATCCTGTACTAAATACATACAAAGAAATGAGGAAGATCATCTTTCAAAATCATTCAGGAATGGTAATATTTTTCATTGGGTTAATTCTGTGCAAGAGTTCTCTATATTTTCATAATAACATTGACCACTCATTTATAAGAGTAGTAACTTATGCATCATTGCCTTGGTTTTAACTTGTCATTTATTTTCATATAAATATTTCAACTTCTACTGTGGTCAAATAGTTTAGTTTATGTTTTGCACTATAGATTGCATTCTAAAATTTACAGTAAAAATAAAGATATTACTGTTTCATTTAAAATTTAAATTTGGAAATCAGGTCAATAATTTTAATTTATTTTTAACTTTAATATATAATACCATAGAAAATGACAGTGTTTTCTTCTTATAATCTTGGTCTCAAGTTCTGATATCTAATTACATTGGCTAATTTCTCACTTATTTGTACCCAGTAAAAGCTACCTTAGTGTGTTTTTTATTTGAGAGTAACAACAATTAGTATATTGGGTTACATTTCTAACAAACCTTTTTGATCAGGTTTAGGAGTTTCTTCTCTATTCCATTTTCTAAGTATGTAGCAATAAAGTATTGAAATTAGGCAAATTCATGTTGAACTTAATCAAATGTTCTTATATATCTATTAATGTAAACATGCCTCTCATTTAGCGTTTGTTTGTTATTATATTTTTGTTACTGTATTATTATATTTTTATTATTGCATTGTCCCTTCATCTTTGAAAAACTGTACTTGGTTATGATGTATACTTTTATTAATATATTTCTTTATTTTTAGGGAAGGGTCTACAAGGTCTCACTACTAGATCAGACTCATAGTGATCTGCCTGTTTACAGCCTCCCAAGAGCTGGGATTACAGGCTCAAGCTACCATGCTCAGCTTCAATTGTCACCCCCTGGTCCCCGCACCTGCTTGCACACACTTAGGTATTCCTCTATCTATGAAAATGAGAGATAGTATAATGATCCACTAATGGAAATATATATTGTAAATTATATATATATATATATATATATTTTTTTTTTCACTAGAGTACCATCAATGTATTTTATACAATGGAAAGATTCATGACACTTTTCTGTGAAAAAATATAGCAAAATTCAAGATGTGTATATCACCAGATAATTGGAAATACACTCAGTACATCATTCCTGGGTGCAAATTTTCCCAGTGAATTCTGACTGTATATAAGTTACTGAACTCTATGAATCAGTTTATTCAATTACAATTAATATAATATTATTACCAAAATACATTTTGGATTTAATAACATAATATATTTTGTACTATCTGGAAATTTTTAAGCTTGATACACTTCATCCAAGAGTAGTTATGCATGTCTGTAATCTCAGCAGTTTGGTAAGCTCTGGCAAAACGAACACATGTTTGAGTGTAGCCTCACCGACCTAGCCACATGATGACCTTGCATAAAAATAAAAAATTTAAAGAAATATCAGAGTGTGCAGCAAAGAGCAAAGGCCCAGAATTCAATCCCTAGTCTTACACAAATAGGAAAAATAGATACAAATGGTATTCCAATTCTGAAAAGCAGATATTTGCATGTGTGTTGGAAAAAGAATAAAATAAAAGAAAATGATAAGATGTAAGTTGCTGGAATCATGAATGATTTCAACATTTCCCCCATCATTTTAATACAAACTATATATGGAAGACCATCACATGTCACTGTTTTAATTTTTTGCCTAAAATAACGACCACTCTGTTATTTATGCACAATATACTGTCTAGGAACAGAAGAAACTCTGTCTCTAGACTTTTGTACCACTGATTGATATCACTTTCTAGATTCAGGATTATTCTTAAATTTGTTTATCACTTTTTTAATTGCTAATATAATGATATAATTCTTATGAACTTTAGAACTGTTGCATAGTGCTGGGTGGTGTATAATTCACGGACACAACATCTGCCTGGCAGGACTGAGGTCCTGAGTTCAATTCCCAACCCTATCTCACCCCCACGCATAACTGCTTCAGAGCAGCATTACTTCTAGAATTACAACCAGAATTATTCTTTGGCCTGGGGAGATACCATAGAGGCATAAGCTCCTGACTGGCATCTGCAAAGTCCTGATTTCAATTCCCAGTATACATATTTACTATTAAAATTAATTTGTGATTTAAAAATTTCAAACATGCACTTAACAGTTAAGTTTGAAAGCTTCAATATATTAAAAACGAAAATAAAAAGTTGTGTCCATTCACATTTCTAAAATTGTGCTTCATTTAAATTCTACCTTCAGTCTCATGCCTAATTGAAATTTGATGCAGGCACGATAGCTTAATGAACTAATCACCTGCTTAGGCAATGGCAGGGACCGCAGTTTGATCACTGGCAGCACATGCTGCACCAGCCTAACTGCATGAATGCTGAGCCAGCTACTGAGAAAAGGCATGGTGGTGCATTCTTGTAATCCCAGTGCTGGGGAGGCTGGAAACAGGAGGCTGCAAATAGGAGGATGATTATGAGTCTGAGCTGTGTAGTGAGAACCTGTAACAAATATATAAAAAAGCTGATGAATTTAGGAACATAAGTAAGTTAGTGCTGTAGCTTGGTTGCATCTGGAAATTTGCACACTTTATTGAACTTTTAAAATTAATGGATAAAAAAATAAAATTAATGGGTCAATTAGTTTTTAAAACTAATCACTATAATATCAGATAAAATACTGACAAATAATATAGTGTCTCAGTCTATCTCTAAGTCTATCAGTCTGTTTTTTCCTTTCTTCATTTTTTTTTACAGATTAAGCAATATTTACCTACTTAGAACTAAACATGTGGGTTTTAGTACTGAACTATATATATATATATACAAATTATATTTTACATATTTTCCTGCAAAGATTGATTATATCTCAATATATTATTTCATATATGTGTACAGTTATGTAATGTGATACAAATATGCATCACATTATCAAAAGCTAGGCAAAAATAAAAACTTCCTACCTATTTTAGTAGGAAGATCTAAATTACAGGAGAATGCTAGAAAATTATACTGGTATAAAAGTTCACACATATTAAGGTAAATAAGTCACAAGCATGGCATTTCTTTTTACTGAATTTCCTTTGGTCTCCTAACACAGTGTTGAAAAGAAGGGCCCTTTATAGTGATTGTATGTACTTTATAAGTAATTTCCAGGTTTGGCTAGGAATGTATCAACTATTTTTTCTGCTTTAAGATTTTGACTAATTTGAATGACAAACACATTCTTAACTAGTACTGTTTTCTTATTATATGTTGCTATACTTAATCTTAAAATTATGAATATTTATTAATACTAAATTAATTTGAATTATTATACTATAATAAGTGTTTGACCTTTATATTTAATTTCAATGTATAGCTCTTGTGTCCATGTGTGTTACACTCCAGTGCTGTTGAAAACAATTTACTTCAAAAATAAAAAAGAAAGGACAAGGAGATAATTCAGTGGCATAAGAACCTGCCTGGCATATGGAAGGTCTTGATTTAGAACGTGGTAAGCACCCAAAATAATAAAAAAATAAACAAAAACAATAAAAAATGTAGAACAGGCTCTAGTTAATCATTTTTTGTCAAGTAATGCTATTTAACTATATGATGCCTATTATCATTTTACTTATTTTCTATAATTTAAAAATCAGTCTTGATATTAATGTGATATGTGACAAATGTTTAAAAATTAGTCCAATATTTTCTGTTGTGACTCATTTCAAAAATCTAAAGGGAATCAAATTTGAAAATGTATGAGCTGAAAACTGAGAATGGTCGTATCATTATAAGTCATTCTGTAGAATCTTTTAAAGCAATCATCTAATGAAACTGAGCAATCAAACATTTCAACTGTTGAGAAAATTTTAAATAAAAATTCAAATAAAACATCCTATCCATACAAAGTTATTGGTATACCAAGTAAGTGAATTTTCAGTATCATAATTCAGGAAATAACTGATAGGTAGAACAGTGAAAATGATTTAAAAGTAATGTTTGTGGGCAGCTGATTTTTTATAAAATCTTTAGAAGAAAATCTATACCCATATGATCAGAATAGACACTTAAACAAGAGAACAAGCTAGAAAAGTAGAAAATCAATAAGCAAAACTATTTTTTAATTCTTCATACGTGGGCATAGAGGAAATATAATGTTGAAAATATCCCACTCACGCTAGCAACAATTAAACAGTAGTAGACAAAAACTATGATCAATAAATTTTACACTCTCTGAAAATATTAAAGACATATAAATATCAAGACAATGGTTCAAAGAATTACCAAGCATTATATTACATATAATAGTAAATCTAGCTAATAATGTACTATTTGGGGCTGGGGATATAGCTGAGTGATATAGTGCATTTAACTTCCCTTAGTTATATCCCTGGCACCAAAAATAAATAAATAAATAAATAAATAAATAAATAAATAAATAAATAAATGAAAAATATTTGTGCACGGGCTTGAAGAAGTGACATGAATAATAAATATCATTCTGTATAAAAGAAGTGACCCTTCAATGACATTAAGGTGAGAGGTGGCCTCATGTGCTTTAGGAAAAGGAAGGAACATGTGGGTTGAGAATTCTGATACACACCCAATAAAATTCATGAAAGAAATTCCCTGAAAGAAATTTGAGAACATGTAAACAATCATTACTACAGTGAATAATTCATAGTATATTCACAAAACATAGCATTATGGTAGCTAGAACATTATTTCTGTATTTTTCATATAGACATCAACAATAAAAAATTGAGTGAAAAGCAAGTTATAAAAGTATATCTTAACTAATTATGTGTTTTATTCTATATACCTTAGTATATATTAATGGCTATATGTTTTTCGTGAACAATTACTTCTGTATAAAAAGTTTTTTTAAAAATCATAGTCTTAAAGAACAGGTCAAAGACTGGGGAAGTAGCACAGTGACCTAAGCACCTGTTTGGAAAATGTAAGGACACAGAGTTGATCCCTGGTACTACATGACATGCTGTGCTGCCTAAGGAAATTGATCGTGGCAGTGCATCCCTGTAATCTCAGTTCTGGTGGGCTCAGACAAGAAGAACACTATGTAATCAAACTGTGTAGTGAAGTCCTGTACCAACTAAATAAATAGATAAATAAAGACTTATAAAAAAATTAAAAGAATAAGTCATTTTAATTTTAGTGATTACTTCTGAAAGAAGTGATTGGAAGCTGGGTGTGGTGGCTCACACCTGTAATCCCAGCAATTGGGAGGCTGAGGCAGGAGGATCAGATGTGAGTTCGAGAGCAGCCTGGGCTACAAAAGTGAGCTCAAGGCCAGCCTCAACTGCATAGCGAGACCCTGTCTCAAAAAAAAGACAAAAAAAAAGAAGTGATTGGAAACAATTGCATAACACAGAATGCATAATTCTATCTATAGTATTACATATACACTTGATGCTTAAATAATAAAACATAATTTGTCAAATTTGGGTATTAGTACTTTATATACTATCACCCTTTGTATATTCTTGTTATATTAAGTTTTTCAAAAATTAAATTAATTAATGGGTGTACTGGAATATGCTGCAGCACTTCAGAGCCTGAGGCATGGGGGTTCCTGACAAAGACTAGCCTTGGCTACATAGTGAGTTCATACCTATAAAGTGAGACTATATATACATATATATATATATATTATATATAATATATAATATATATATGTATATATATACATATATATATATATATATTATATATATGTATCTACACACATATGGATTTTCACTATTGGAAGTAAAATTACTTTTCTTATCGTACATCCTTAATGTTGTAAATTATATTTGCATATTTTTCTACATGTTTATTTGCATTTCTCTCCTATATGGACTTAAGTACATAAGTAATATTTATCTTCACATTTATCAAAATGACCAATGAACTGTGAAGAACAGAATAAATACTTTATCATTGAAAATTTATTAATGAACTTCCCCTCTGTGACAAGTATGAGTGATTTATATGAGCAGAATTCAAGAATGGAGTAGCAAGGTATTGAATATATGTTTCAAAATGTTAAACTGTAGTTGAAGACAAACCAAAGTCGTCAAAATTCAATTGGCCCTAGATGTCTTAGTATAGTAAATTATATTATGTATAACTTAGAATGGTTGAGTTTTAACTTTCTTTCTTTTTTCTTTGTATTTTTTAGGGAAACTCCTACAAGGTTTTCAGGCTCAGTATAAGATCAGACTTGTAGTGATTTGCCTATTTACAGCCTTGAGAGAGCTGGGATTAGAGGTGTGTGCCACCTTGGCCAGACTGAATTGCCATCTCAGTGCCCCCCAGGGGCATAGCGCATGGCAGGCCTGCGGATTGAACACCTGGCCTCTGCTCCTGCTTGCAGGCGCTTTAATCCACTGAGCCCAAGTTCTAACTTTCTTAAAAAAATAGGAGATATATGATCTTGCTAAGAAACATTCACTACTGCAGATTAGACAAAAAGGTGAGGGTCTTTCTAGGCCCAGAGTTCTAAGTTGCAATAAGCTAAAAAGATAAAAGTAGTGCAAAAAGATTGGAAATTTAGTTGACATACTTGTAATAGTTTTTAATGTGATGAAGGTAAGTTATCACCTGCATAAATTATGCTCCTCCTTGAGTGAATCTGAATATATACACACTTGATTTTAATAGTCTACAATGTGATTAACTGGATAAATTTTACCATAAAGTTATTTTAATTTTAAATTATTGATAATGTTTTTTTTTTTTTTTTTTTTTTTTTTTTTTTTTTTTTTTTTTTTTTTTTTTTTTTTTTT
>PVJA010053554.1:0-11932 GCA_004027025.1 Myocastor coypus
ACCCATAATCCCATCAGTACTAAAACCCATAATCCCAGGGATCATGGATCAAGTCTAGAAGTCCCTAGAAGTTTGACTTCTAGAAGTCAAACTCTAGAAGTCCCTGCCCAATGACTCCATGAGGCTTTGGGGGGACAACTAGACATAAACCATAACATTCCGCCCCTGGACCCCCAAAGTCTCATACATATCCCTTTTTACAAAAGACATTTTAGTCCATCTGGAAGAGTTGCCGAAGTCACAATAGTTTCAGCATTGCTGAAAAATCCAAGTCCCACGTTTCCTCGAAGATCCAAGGCAAATTTTCATCTGTGAGCCCTTGTACAATAGAAGAGTCAAACATATCCAACATTCAAAGGCATGAGATAAACATTACACATGCCATGCCTGGAATCCCATGCCAGGCAGGGTTGCTGCGTGGCCTTTGCATCCCTGGTGCTGATTGTACACTGCAGGTGGTATCTTCCCCAGAATGTCTGTCACTACAACAGCTCCACTGGGGTCAGGAGGGGCTTCAGCATAGCTGAGTGTGCTGGGTGTGAACCAATGCCTTGCTGCTTGGGAATCATCTGCCTTCCTGGCAAGTGGTTTAACCTTGCCTTCTTTGGCGGTGGTCTCCAAATCAGACCTGAAGTGCAGGTGAGTATCCGTGGGCTTGGACTCTGGACTGGGTATCCATGGAGAAGCACTGTAGCCAGCACAGTAATGAAGGCAGTGGGGACCTGTGGGAGGGGCATGGCTCTGCAGAGGCCAAAGACTGGTGGGAGCTCTGGGCTGGGGAATCCCTGGCCTGTGTCTGTGGTGGGGGCAATGGGTGAGGCCTGAGGCATGAGCACTGGTTCTGTGTGTTTCTTTTCTTTCTTTCTTTCAGTTTTTTTTTTTTCTTGTTTCAGAACTTTTGTTTGTTTATTTATTTTCATGGCCGGCTCAGCCTGCCCTGAGGGCAGGGCTGGTGCAGCATGTGATGCCGGGGATCGAACCGTGGTCCCTGCAGCCACCTAAGCTTTCCTAAGCAGGTGCTTTAGACCACTGAGCCATCCTGCCGAGCCCTGGTTCTGTGTGTTTCAAGCTGGATCTCGTGTGTTCTTGCAACAGCCAGTACTTTCTCTAGCTCAGCTGGACAAGGAGGACCAACCTTCAGTCCTCCTGGCCCTGGAGAGGTTGGAGCAGACAGGAGCACCGGAGGCACCACAAGAGCTCTGAGAAGTTATAGCTCCTCTGTTCCACTGGATTTTTCTTGTTTTTTTTTTTAAAGTGGTGGTTGGGATGGAACCCAGGGCTGGATGTACAGGCAGGTGGTCTACCCTGAGCTATGGTACAGCTCTCACCTCACAGAGGACTCTGTCACCCATGGGTCTGGGAGAGATGTGGGCAGTGTAGCTTTGCTTGCGAGGCCATGTCAGAGGTGGGAGCTACCATCCCCAAGACCTAGAAGAGGGCCTGGGTGGGACTTAGAAATGCCTGACTTGTGCACTGTCCATACCTCTGCTGTCAGCTGTGCAGGGCCTGGGTTCCCAAGGCCCTTAATGTTAGCAGTGCCCCCCTTTCAGTTTCCTGTGTGGACCCTTATTTCTGCTTTGCCTTTGGATGTCTATCCTGACCTCTTTTCCAGGACCTTAGTGGAGCTAGGAGCAGGGACCTTTGCATGTCCCTGAGGTTCTTTCCCTGAGCAGTCTCTCTTGGGGCAGGGTGGGGCTTGCTGCATCCCAACCTTCTCAACTCACATTCCCTTGTCAGTTTTCTGGCCCTTTGACCCCTGATGGTGCTGCCTTGAGGTGGTGAGCTTGGTGTGGAGGTTGGCGGGCAACAAAGGGGTGAGGGTGGGGTTTGGCTCCCAATGGGAGAGAGGAATACAGAGGGGGGTGTCTGCTGAGGTCACTGTGTGGGGAACAGTAGACAAGGGCAACTGAAGTCAGAGGATCCAGGTCGATACCTCAAAGGAGAGGCGCTGGTGGCAGTGGGGACTTGAGGGACAGGGAGAGGTAGTGAGCATTTGGGGGCCCATCGTCTGTGGGCAAGGTCAGGTTTCAAGAGCTCGGGATGTAGGACAGGTCCCGGGAGGGCTCATTGTGGGGTCTTTATACTGATTTCCTGTCTGGTCTAGGAGAAGGCTCTGAGATTGGATAAGAAATCATAGGCATGTGCATCTAGATTCAGGGCCAGACTGGGAAGAAGAACCCACATGGGCTGTGGGGGCCAGGTGAGGTGACTTGGGAGGTGAGATGGGTGCACTGGGAGGGCATGCATGCCTGTCTGCAGACTGCTGTGCATATAGAGTCAGCAGTAGAGAGTGACTGGAGGTGCCTGCTGAGTGTGGGGCAAGTGCAGGCAGGGCTCAGGTTGCAGAGGCCCTGTTCCTAGATGCTATGCTCCTCCCAAGGGCCTGGCTTTCCACTCTTTCTGCCCCCTCACAGAGAAGGCCACTTGCTACTTCCACTATGTGCATGAGTCAGTCAAGGGCCTGGAAGGAACTCTAGGCAGACTTTCTAGCTTCCTAGGCTAAGCTGTCCTAGGAGAGGAACCCCTTCCTCCCCCTGGCCAGGGAATTCTGCCTGCAAGATTACAGTATTGCCAGAGCCCAGATGTACTTGCATTTCTGAGTCCAGTCAAGTATAGGGCTGGTCCAAGAAGATTCTGGTCCAAATTTCCTATAGGAACTGGGTTGACACCCCCCCAGGAGTCCAGAACAACCTACAGCTATGGGAACATTGGTCATCTCTTCCAGGGTGTCCTTACAGCCTTGTTATGCTTCTGGAGAGGGGTCCTGAAGATTCTTTTGCAGTGCAGAGAGGTAGAGCTGTGGCCACGGCTAGGTAATGCTGCAAACATCCTGGGGACCCAGCACCGCATAGGCTTTGCTCTTAGGGTCACCTGGGAAGAGCTGTCACCATTGTGAACACTAACTAGAACTGGAGGCAGTTGCCTCTGGGCAGGTTTTGTGGGATATTTCTTGAGGAATTTAAATATATACTGCTGTTATGTAGAAAAATCTCAGCTTCTTTTTTTTTTTTTTTGACAAGGTCTCAGTATATATAACTCACAACTCAGTTGTGAGTTCAGGCTGGCCTTGAACTCACTATGGTGTACAGGCTAGTCTTGAACTCACAACAGTCCTCCCGCCTCCGTATTCCAAGTGCTAGGATTACAGATATATGTCACTACACTGGCAATGGAATTGATTACTGTGGGCCTTTATGTGACCAAAGCCAAACTGTGAGCTCTTAGTTCCCAAAGAGGATGACAGGGGCCAAACTGCGTAGCCCTTTTTTTAATCTTGAGAAAAAGGTCTTGCTGTATGCCCAAGATGACCTCCAACTTTTGGACTCAAGTAATCATCCTGCCAAAGCCTCCTTAATATCTGGGATGACTACTCCCAGCTTGCACAATATTTTGAGTGTGATGTTGAGTAATGTCTGAGGGAGGGTGAGCTCCTATGTGCTGTGTGTGCAGCATCAGCTGGGTCCTCCTATTACCCCAGGGGCCTTGTGAACGACAGGAAGCGATGCAGCTGAGGTCATGATACTCAAGATGCCTGGAGTAACAAAATCCTTTCCTCATAGACCGAAGCCTCTCATGTTCCCTGCACCTGTGGCATTGTGGTGGGCTTACCTGTTAGCAGGGGAGTAAATCCCATTTCTGACTAGGCAGGGTAGCTCCATAGTCCATGAGAAGGCACAGGATTTTCTGGGAATGAGTCTGGCCTTGGGCCCTGTGGTACTCAAGCTGAGGCCTTTGAGGACATTCTTGCTCACTTAGGGAAGTCTCAGGAGATGTTGTTTTTTTTCAGATGAGTACTGGGTCAGACCTGGCCTCTCCATGGACTCAAGGTTAGCCACTCAAGGGGTTTAGAGATGCTTGGATATCTGATCCATAATTTCCTTTAACACAAAGCACTTTCACTTCTGCAGAACAGCTTCATAATAAAAAAGAAAAAAACTATTAGTAAAATTGAACCCACTCCTCTTAAGTAGTAGGTAGAATTTCACATGAGCAGTAAGATCCTGAGATTCTTTGTCTATCACCCCAGAATAGTCAAGTCATCATTGCCTTTTAGGGACTGCTAGCTGTTCCTGGGGACTCCTCTTTGCTAAGGGCCTCAGGCTGTGAAGTGGAGAAGCCAGTATAGTCATGTGACTCTCAGAGATGAGATGTGATTGTCACTGGTGAACACAAGAGCTGCCATTTCTCAAAAGCAAGACTCAAGAGTCTGGGCAGATGGGTGTACAGCCCTGCACATGGAGGGTGGGGGGAAGAATGGAAAATTTGGGATCAATGGGGTATGATGGGTAATGCAGAGGATGAGGCCTGGGTCCCCAGAGGGTCCAGGCAGGCCTGGGCTGATTTTTGGGTATTGCTGGCCATTCCTCCTGATGTCCTTGGCCAGGGTGCATTGACTGATTCTTCTTGGAACTGGCTAACATGGCATCTGTGCTGAAGCACTAATTCTGCCTGCTGAGAACTTGTGTTTCCCTGGAAAACAGGAAACTCAAGGTGGCTGCTAGGGTTTAAAGCCTGAGTCCCTCTAAAATTCATGTGAACATTTAATCTCCATATGCCCATGTCAAAGGGCTGGCTGTGGGAGGCCATGTAGTCATGGGGGCCCCAACCTCATGAACTGTATTTAGTGACTTCCACCATGTGTCAGCCAACTTTTATCCCTGTAGAAGATATAACATCCTTCTACAGGGAAGCTGAAAGCAGTGCTCACCAGATACTACCCACCAATGCCTTGACCTTGGACTTCTAGCTTCCAGAAACATGATAAATAAATTTCTTCTGTAGGTAAATTACCAATCTATGGCATTGTGCTAGCAGCCCAAAGGGACTGAGACAGTACAGCTTATCTCTACTGTATAGACCTGGGTAGGTGGTATCCCCTGCCCTTACTGTTGGTATCCTCTGTCCAAGATCCAGGTCTTACTTCTTTAGTGTTGGCAGACACTGGGCTGAGGAGGCTGAAAGGCACCTGTGCTGGTCTCTGGTCTCTTGGGGGGGTTCTTCAGTTGGCTCAGACATGCTTAGTCCCACTCCCCAGAAAGTAGGTAGGAAAGGTAGGGGTAGGGGAGACTGATGTGGGCTGATGAAATAGCTCATTGATCTAAAGCACCTGCTTAAGCAACCTTAGGCAACAGGGACAGTGGGGATTCTTGCACCAGCCCCAACCCTCTCTGAGGGTAGGCTGAGCTGGCCACAAAAAAAAGAAGGAAGAAAGAAAGAAAGGAAGGAAGAAAGAAAGAAAGAAAAAAAGATCAGCCACAAGGAAAAAAAAAAGACTGTGATGTGTATGCTGTATACCTGCAAGGAGTGAAGAAGGACAGCATCCAGGGTCCTTAGTGGGTTTCTTGAAGAGTAGGACTCATTCACCTGGCTAATACCCGAAGCTTTTATTTTTTATTTTTTGTATTTTAGGGAAGGGTCTACAGTGTGTTCAGGGTCTCACTACTAGCTCGGACTTAGTGATCCACCTGTTTACAGCCTCCCGTGAACTGGGATTACAGGCGAATGCCGTGATGCCCAGTCTTAATTGCTGTCTCAGGGGCTTTTGTGGCAGACAAGAGCTCCAGCTTCCTTCAGCAGCCCCATCTGCCCCCCAGGCACTGGCAGTGAGTTGCTGCTAGACAGGGCTGGAAGCACTGTCACATATTTACTGACATTTTTCCTCCTGGATTCCTGTCCTATTTAATTTTTCTACTCAGTTGTGCTTTTCTCATGGATTTGGGGAAATCTGGGTCAGCCTTTGGACCATGGTCTTACTTTCTTTAAGTGTGATTTAGGGCTCAGAGGTATTTATTTATTTATTTATTTAGGCAATACCAGGGATTGAACTCAGGACTCTTGCCAGGAAAGTGCTTATTCTTTTTTAAGAATTTTATTTATTTATTTATTTCTTGTTTCAGAACCTTTGTTTATTCACTCATTTTTATGGCCGGCTCAGCCCACCCCGAGGGCAGGGCTGGCGCAGCATATGGTGTTGGGGATCGAACCGCGGTCCCTGAAGCCGCCCAAGCTTTCCCAAGCAGGCACTTTAGACCACTGAGCCATCCTGCCGGGCCTGCAAGTGCTTATTCTATTGAGCTATCTTCCCGGCCTAAGTGTGATATAGGGAGAAAAAAACTGAGGAGGCTCTAAGGCGGCAGAGAGCATGGGAGCTCGCCTAAGTGGACAAGAGGTGGGACAAAACTATGGTCAACCAATGAGATTACAAGCACCATTGCTCAGTAAAATCGACTAAATACAGCACCAAATGAGGAAGAAAGACACATAGCAAGTGGGCACAAATATGGGGCAGGGTCTCTTCCTGTTGGGGGTTGGGTTAATAACTTACTTTTTTTGGTACTGGGGATTAAACTCAGGACTGTGTGCTTGCCAGGCAAGTACGTATTCTACTGAGCTACCTCCCTGGCACCAAGGGCTAGTACTCTTTTGGGCTCTTTCAAGGTGATTAATATTTATTTACAATATCAATTACTAAAAAAAATTAGAATATCAATTCCTGATGCCCATCCCTAGGGAAGTATGTAACTGTATTTGTTTCCTCTTTTGTCTTGAGGTCTGACCCATATGGGAGTGTCTGTCTCTTCCAAGTTGTACAGTCCCCTTGCCTTCCATGTTGTCTGCTTGAGGGCCTGGCACTATCTGACTGCCTATAATATTTTTAAAAATTTTAAATTTTTTTTTTCTTGTTTCAGAACCTTTGTTTGTTTATTCACTCATTTTTATGGCCGGCTCAGCCCACCCCTAGGGCAAGGCTGGCGCAGCATGTGGTGCCGGGGATCGAACCACGGTCCCTGAAGCCGCCCAAGCTTCCTCAAGCAGGCGCTTTAGACCACTGAGCCATCCCGCCGGGCCCCTGCCTATAATATTTTTATCTAATTCAGCTGCCTACAACAAGTGGACTTCAGGTGAAGAGGACCAGAGGGCACTTTCTTAGTAATAGGCTAGGTAGACTTTGATGGATTTATTTCTTTTATTACTTTTAATGATGTAATAGGAAACCCCCTCTCCCAGTGATATTCAACTTAATTCTAACCCCTCCTGCCTCCCTCAGCAGAGATCCTGCAGTGACATTCTTTAGATTTCCTTTTGGCACAGTTGTTTTGAATTCACATGCACTCCTGAAATACATACTTTTTAGTGGCAGTTTTATTTTCATAATTTTTCTATGAAGAGAGAATCCTGCTATATATCCTCTCCTGTGACTTACCTTTTCACTCCATATTTTACAAAGATTCACTCATATTGTGGCCTATCTTGGTTTATTCATCCTGAGCACCACTAATCCTGTTTGCTTCCTTGCATACTTAGGTCACTTCCAGATCCTTGCCAGTGTGAACAGTGCCTATATGATATTCTTTCCTCCTGCTCTTCCTCCTTCTAGTCTTTTTTGAGACAAGGTCTCACTATGCAGTTTAGGTTGGCCTTGAACTCACTTTGTAGCCCAGGCTGGTCTCGAGCTGGAATGGTAGGTGTGTGTCACCACAACTAGCATCATTTAACTACTCATACACTTAATGGTGTTTTGTAAACGAGTTTACAACAGCTTAATATTGTGACTCTCCTCCCAGGTACATCATGAATTTTAGCTACTTTACCTGTTGTGACCTTCCCCTAACTTAGTAATATTTTGATTTTTGGCTTATATTAAGTACTCAATCTTTTTTGTGGGACTAGGGTTTGAACTCACGACCTTGCACTTGCCAGGCAGGTACTTGTGCCACAGAGCTATCTCTCCAGCCCCTTAATTAAATTTCTTTGTTAGTTGTATAATTAGTTAATTAAGGCCAATGTCTTAGTCTGTTTTGTCCTGCTGTCAAAGAACACCATAAGTAGGTGATTTGTAAAGGGCATCTGTTCTTCATAGTCCAGGTTGGGGCCCAGGCATCTGAGCCACTGTCCTCCTTATTGCAAGCATATGCATCCCACATGTCTTAGTTAAAATACCTGATATTCATAAGCTCAGGGAGAAAGTTTTATCTCAGCTCACAGTTTGTAGAGGTTTTATTCCATAGTCAGTTGGCTCCTAGGGAGGACAGTGTGGCAGAGGGGTATCGAAGCAGAGACATAGTTCATGCATAGCTGGCAAGAAGAGGAAGCAAGCCTTCCTTTCTGCTTTTTAAAAATTTTCTTTTTTTTTTTTTGTTTGTTTCAGAACCTTTATTTGTTTATTCACTCATTTCCATGGCCGGCTGAGCCCGCCTCGAGGGCAGGGCTGGTGCAGCATGTGGTGCTGGGTATCAAACCGCGGTCCCTGAAGCTGCCCAAACTTTCCCAAGCAGGCGCTTTAGACCACTGAGCCGTCCCGCCGGGCCCCCTTTCTGCTTTTTATTCTGTTCATATTTTTTATTTATTTTATTCACTCATATCCACGGTGGGTCTTTTGTCTGCAGTAAATCTATTTGGCCACATCCAGCACTATGCTAACTTGATTCATGGAATAATCTAGTTACCATACATCTTATTCACATATCCAGTCATCTCTGAAAAAACCCGAGCTATGATCACATGAGACTTTAGTGGGCATCTAGACATAAGCCATAACATTATGCCCCTGATCCCAAAAGATTTATGTACATTCCTTTATGCAAAAGGCATTTATTCCATCTCTAAAAGTTGATTACATCCTAACAATTTCAGCACTGTTTAAAAGTCCAAATCCAGGGCCCGGCGGGATGGCTCAGTGGTCTAAAGCGCCTGCTTGGGGAAGCTTGGGTGGCTTCAGGGACCATGGTTCGATCCCCGGCACCACATGCTGCGCCAGCGCTGCCCTCGGGGCGCGCTGAGCCGGCCATAAAAAATGAGTGAATAAACAAACAAAGCTTCTGAAACAAGAAAAAAATAATAAATAAAATTAAAAAAAAAAAAAGAAAGTCCAAATCCAAATTCTCTGTGAGACTTAAGGCAAATTATTAGTTCCAAACCCCTGTAAAAATGAAAATAAAATTAAACATTTCCAACATACCATGGCACAAGATAAACATTTCCATTCTAAATGGGATAGAAAGGAATGAGACTGAAGTAAAGTCTATCAGGGCAAATACTAAGTCCCTTAGCTTCATATCTATCATCGGGGCAATCTGTGGCAAGATGTGGGCATCAAAGGACTTGGATAGGGGGCTAAGGAGATAGGTCAGTAGAATAAGTGCTTGCCTGGCGAATGCAAGGACCTGAGTTCAATCTCCTGTCCCTCAAAAAAAAAAAAAAAAAAAAAAGTAACATAAGGATGGGCGAGATAGCTCAGTGGTGTAAAGCACCTACTTAGGGAAGCTTAGGCAACCACAGGGACTGTGGTTCGATCCCAGGCACCACATGCTGCACCAGCCCCACCCCCAGGGCAGGCTGAGCAGGCCATAATATATTTAAATAAAGATTTCCAGTGGTTATAGTCCTCGTGGCTTCTTTCTTGGACTAATGTTGCTCACTACTTGTGACTTTGCTCATTAATCCATGTTTCTGGCTTCTCCAACCTTCTGGGGTCCCCACTTGCACCTTCAGTTTCACACATGCAGCCTTACCCACTGCCAGCTCAGGGCCACACTCACTGCCTAGCCTCCCAGTCCTTCTTCTGAAATATGGGTGAAGCCTTTCTGACTCACTGTTATTACATTTTTTCTTTTCCTTTTTAAAGTACTTTTCCTTTTTTAAGTATTCTGCATGTGCATAAAACTAGTGCTATGTGGATGATACCAAAGTCTGCTGCCAGCTGGAGCAGTAGACAAACCTCCTTTTCTCTTGGCTATGGGGTTCAAGTGCCCAGATTGCTGAGCACTGTGAACTAACTCAGTCCCCAGGAAAACAAAAAACAAAAAATTTCCTAGGCTGCCACCATTCTAGAACATGGTGCCCTGGGGCTCTCTTCTCAAAGCAGTCTTTCCCTTTTTGCACTTTTGAGGCTTCAAAGGGTAGAGTACTACTGGTTCTTATGATGCCTGCAGGCCATCTTTTTTATTGTCCTTTTGTGAAATATTTGGCTTTTTATTGTAATCTTTTTAGAAACCTATTTCTCTTTGAAAGGCACAACTTTTCTTGAACTTTCTTTTAAAAATTCTAATGCTAAGCTACTTGCTTTTGATTCTCAACACAGATCAGATTAAAATAGTAACCATGCCACTGCTTCAACATTAGGCTGCCTAGAGATTTATTCTGCTAGACTAGTTTGCCACACTTAATCTCAGTCTTCTGCAGTCTCTGGACATAAGCAAAACGCAGACAAGCTTTCTGCCAAAGTACGACACACATGATCGAGAGCCCACCTGCCAGTGAAGTTCTTCCCATCTGAAATCTCCTTAACCTAGTCTTTTCCAGCTGCATTACTGTCAGTATTCTGGTCTTCTGAACTCTCTTACATGTTTTTTTTTTGGTACTGGGAATCAAACTCAAGACCTTACACTTGCCAGGAAGGTGCTGTGTTGCTGAATTATCTCCCCAGCCCCTGGTCTTCTGAACTCTGATCAGAATCTCCCATGAAGTGTTGCTGATAGCATGCTAGGGCTGCTTTCCAGCCAGCATTTCCAAAACTCTCTCTCTCTCTCTCCCCCCCCTCTGTCTCTCCTCTTTCCTCTCTCTCTTCTCTCTTCTCTCTTTCTTTCTAGCAGGGTTTTACTCTGTAGTTTGTAATTCAGGTCTTCAACTTACTACTTACCCAGGCTGGCCTTGAATTTGCAATGATCCTTCTGACTCAGACTCCCAGGTGTTGACATTATAGGTTTTGGCACCATACCCAGCTTCTAAAAATTTCTAAACTCTTCCCACAAATCAGTTCCAAGGGCTTTTTGTAACACATGGCCAGGCAGTGTCACAGCACATGACCTAACTTCTCTGGCATCAGAATCTTTTTTTTTTTTTTCCCCATCAAGATCTTAAGTTACTGGGGCTGGGGAGATAACTCTGTGGCACAAGTGCCTGCCTGGCAAGTGCAAGGTTGTGAGTTTGAACCCTGGTCCCACCAAAAAAAAAAAAAAAAAAAAAAAAAGATCTTAAGTTACTTCCTTGTCGCTGGGACAAAATACTTGATACCCACATGTTAAGGAGGATGTGTTTATCTTAGCTCTCAGTTTGTAGAGCTAAGTCCATAATTGGCTGGGCACAAAGAAGGAGATCATGGTGGAGGAATATTACATCAGAGGAACATTTCATAGCATAGCAGCCAGGAGGAAGAAGCAAGCAGTTTGCTTCTCTTTCCTTTTTTCATTCCATTCAGACTATAAGCCTATTGGCTGATACCACTTATACCCATCATGGGTCTTCTATCTTCAGAAAATGCATCATACCATATTCAAATCACTGCTAATACAATCAGTTATCATGCAGTTATCACACAATACTACACCTTAGATCCAGCCATCTCTAAAAAGCCCCACCTGTGAATGTATGAGATTTTTTGGGAGACATCTATATGCAAGCCATAACAACGCATCTTCTTTTTTTTTTTTGTTATTCATAAGCTTCTTTTTATTTTTATTTATTTATTTCATGATTTAATATTTTTATTAAGTTTAACAATGGTTATATTACATATTTTCATCATCAGATCAGTTTAGATTAATAGATATAGGTATATAAGATTGATCAAACAATTAAACATTAACACATTCCATAAACATTTTTTTCTTTTCCCCTTTCTTTTTTTAAAAGTTGACACATTGCATATTGTCCTCACAATAGTTCCACAGAGCACAGTGTGTGGGCATCACCGACCTTCCTATTGATGTTGCTAAGACAAAAAAAAGAAGAAGAAGAAAGGAAAAGAAAATTCTTCTCTTTGGACTAAGAGGAAGCAGATGCATACACAGTCAAATGTTCTGCAATTGCAGTGGGCCACCAGTGAAGTCTGTAATGTTGGAGGCTATTGATCTAAGCCTCCTAAAACTCATCTCACCAATCTAGCTCTGCGTTTCATGCATTGTAATTAAGCTTTTTTTTTTTTTTTTTTTTT
>PVJA010053555.1:0-11814 GCA_004027025.1 Myocastor coypus
TGGTGGCTCACGCCTGTAATCCCAGCACTCGGGAGGCTGAGGCAGGAGGATCGGTGCGAGTTCGAGACCAGCCTGGGCTACAAAAGTGAGCTCAGGACCAGCCTCAACTGCATAACGAGACCCTGTCTCAAAAAGACAAAAAAAAAAAAAAGAAGTGCTATTGAAATTTCTTTCCATAATGTGTTAACTTAAAACTCAGAATGTGGTGTGAGACATAAGGCCTCAGGTGCTAAGCAGACTTAAAGCTCCTTTTTAGGCAAGCGTAGGCAAGCTTAGGCGAGCAAGGGACATAGTTCAGTGCCAGCACAGTGTGCAGCACCAGCTGTCCCCAGGGCAGTATGAGAGGGCCACAGAGTCAGGAGTTGTGGTTTGGCCTGGGTCTATAATCCCAGCACAGGGTGGATGAAAGCAAGAACACTACACAGGGGTGCAGGCTACATAGTGAGACCCTGTAACAACCAAATACATTAAAAAAAAAAAAAAAAAAAAAACCTTATTTAAGCAGTATATGATGTTTGAGAGTAATTGCAGTCTTATATTAAGGTAAAATGAACATGTAATAAATAGGTTAGCTGTTAGAGCTTTTTTACTGCTACTTTTCTCAACTATTCGCTGTTCTCCCCTGAGCCTACTGCTTGCCTTTTGCTGTTGAATTTGATGTGTGGAAAACCATTTTATGTTTCAGAGTTTTGGTCCTTGAACTATCTTATAGTTACTCTAATTCTGGTCTTGAGAAAAATGTTCAATTTTATAGGATCTGATTGAAATTACTCTTAATTCACAGAGTAATTTTATCTGGATGGTGGCACTTTAGAATACAAGTTTCCCAATCTCCATTTATCTTTTTTTGGTTTGAGAACAGTGTTTAAGACTATTAGGATCACTTGATTAGTATCTCTGGGCTTTTGAAAATAATTGGCACAGTGTTAATGTTTTTTTAAATTGTTCTAATGGTTAGGTACAGCAGAGAGCACCATAAATGATTAAAGGTTTAGGAAAAGCTCAGGGTCTAGAATTATTTTGACATATTAAAGAGAAGGCTGAAAGAGAAATTTAGTCATTAATTATGAAGTTTTTACTTCATAAGTTTAAGGGGCTTTAATTTTCTGAGGTTATTTATTTGAGACAGAGTCTTACTGTGCAGTTTAGGCTGGCCTTGGGCTCACTTTTGTAGCCCAGGCTGGTCTCAAACTTGTACCAGTCCTCCTGCCTCAGCCTCCCAGTGCTGGGATTACAGGCGTGAGCCACCACGCCCAGCTTCCCCTTGTTTTTGGAAGGGTGTCTTTTTGAGACATGGTTTCACTGAGCAGTTCAATATGGTCTTGAACTCATAGCACAAGCTGACCTCCAACTGGAGATCCTCTTGCTTCCTTCTCCCAGGTGATGGGATTACAGGCATGTGCCACCACACGCAACCTTTTATTATTTCTTGAGACAGGATCTTGATGATCTGTAAATTTCCCAGGTTGTGTCCTTCTGCCTCAGTCTACCAGGATGCTGGGGTTTCAGGCATGTACCACTGTGCCCGGCTTCAACTCTTTCACAAGCTTCTTGTAGTTCTTCCACATTATGCCCCTAGAGGCTGAAGACTACCATAATCATCCCTACTCAACACCTGACACTCTGTTTCTTTGTACCTTATACTGGAAACTAATAAATTAATGAAATTTAGGAAAGTTAACTTGCCCAGAGCCAGAGCTATTAAAGGAAAAGCTGGGCCAGCGAGAAGGCTCAGTGATCTAAAGTGCCTGCAGAGGAAACTTAAGGCCAGCGCTGAGATCGCTCCTCAATCCCCAGCAGCACGTGCTGTGCACCCCCCACCCCAGGGCGGGCCGAGCCAGCCATAGCATAAACAAATAAATGAGGCTTAAGAGAAATAAATAAAATTAAAAAATAAAAGGAAAAACTTTGAGTTTTAAATCTAGATTTTTCTAACCTTCAAACTGTGTGCTTTTTCTTCCACACTTAATGAATATTCAGATTGCTTAAGAAGCTTTGAGACCATTGATACCCTTAGTTGGATAGGATGAGACTCCATGGGAGTTTGAAGAACAGGCTAGAAAGGGTATCTTACTCATGTGTAACCAGAATTTCCCCCGGTGTGTTCATGTTCTGTGTCTCCCTGAGAATGCAGACAGTAGAAAAGTATGAGGAAAGCATAGAGCCATAAATGTTGGTAGCCTTAATAAGGCTAAAGTAAAAGATTTAAAATAATAAGAATAAATACATAATGGAAAAAGAAAAGCCATATCCTGATAGCGGAGAGGAAAACCTGTGATATTTGTCAGATAGAAAACTTTTTGGAGGAGAACCAGTTTAAATATTAGTTGAAAGCAGGACAACTAAGTTGAAGTTTTAGGGAAAAGGTATGGCCTTATCTCTGCCCCCCCCCTTTTTTTGGTAACATCTGCTTCTGTATCTGTCCTGTATAATCATGAAAATGATAGAGACAACATCTCTTTTTGGTGTGTGTAATACTGGGCATTGAACCTATGGCCTTCACACTGAGCTTCATCCCTAGCTCTTTCTGTTGAAACACGACCTCACTATCTAAATTGCCCAGTTTGAGCCGGGCGTGGTGGCTCATGCCTGTAATCCCAGCACTTGGGAGGCTGAGGCAGGAGGATTGGTGCGAGTTTGAGACCAGCCTGGGCTACAAAAGTGAGCTCAAGGCCAGCCTCAACTGCATATCGAGACCTTGTCTCAAAAAGACAAAAAATAAATAAATAAACAAACAAACAAATAAATAAATAAATTGCCCAGTTTGGGCTAACTCTAGTGATTCTGCTGCCTCAGCCTGACAGAGTACTTGAATTAAAGGCATGCCGAACTACATACAAGATTCTGTTTCACATACACACACACGCCATGTAACTGTCCAGTTTAGAAAAATACAAAGTGCACATACAAAAAATATAAACCAAATGTATTAAGGAACTTCCATATAAAAAAGCTCAAGCTGAGCTTGATGGCATACAACTTTTATCCCTGCAGTCTGGAAGTCTGAGGCAGGAGGTGTGTAAATTCAGGGCCAGCCTTGGGCAGCTATCTCAAAAGTTTTCAAAAACAGAAAATAAATAAACAAACAAACAAATAAATGGCCCAGCAGGATGGTTCAGTGGTCTAAAGGGCCTGCTTAGGAAAGCTTAAGCGGCTGCAGGGACCACAGTTCGATTCCCGGCACCATGTGCTATGCCAGCCCTGCTGAGGGCAGGCTGAGCCGGCCATAGAAATAAAATAAACAAACGTTCTGAGACAAGAACAAAAAAATAAAATAAAAAATAGGGAGGAGAGGGGCCCGGCGGGATGGCTCAGTGGTCTAAAGCGCCTGCTTGGGAAAGCTTGGGTGGCTTCAGGGACCGTGGTTCGATGCCCGGCACCACATGCTGCGCCAGCTCTGCCCTCGGGGCAGGCTGAGCCAGCCATAAAAATGAGTGAATAAACAAAGGTTCTGAAACAAGAAAAAAAAATTAAAAAAAAAATAGGGAGGAGAGACTGAGGATACACCTCAGTATGAAGGCTTGCTTTAATCCCCAATGCTAAAAAGAAAAGTCAAAACTAGGGGAGAATTTTAGAAGCATGAAAGTACATAGGATGATGAAATTAAGAAAAACTTTATAGGTTGAAACAGCCCATCAATAATGATTGTAGTCCTTCAGGGGATTATATGTTTAGAGCAGTGGTTCTCAACTTGTGGGTTGAGACCTTGGCAAGGGTTGCACAAACAAAACACAGGGCTCGCCTAAAGCCACCGGAAAATGTTATTTATTTGGAATTGTTATATTTAAACCCATGCTATGCCATGGTGAAATGTTATTTATTGGAATTAGTAATAAATATTTCTCAACATATAATTAAATAATGTTTTTGTGATTAATTACTGTTTAAATTATGTTTGATTTGTAGCAATG
This sequence comes from Myocastor coypus, assembly GCA_004027025.1. Taxonomy (NCBI): domain Eukaryota; kingdom Metazoa; phylum Chordata; class Mammalia; order Rodentia; family Myocastoridae; genus Myocastor; species Myocastor coypus. Next base: position 3,912 of record PVJA010053555.1, read on the forward strand.
AGAATACGTAATGCATATCAGGTATTTACATTCCAAATCATAACTACAGCAAAGTTACAGGTTTTTTTTTTTTTTTGAGTTCACAGTTACTAAATTTAATTCCACCGTTGTACCCAATTCTGCCTTGTAAAAATAAGGTTCCTATCAAAATTACACTGTGATGTGGACAGATTTCTTGCTTTGATAAAGCTCTAGAAAAATGTTGGCACCAAATGCACTTAGAAGTTTTAAGGCTTAATAAAAATATAGACATTAGTAATTTCTCAATGCTTGGAGGTTGACAAAAGATACATCTTTTTTTTTTTTTTTTTTTTTTGTCTTTTTTGAGACAGGGTCTCACTATGCAGTTGAGGCTGGCCTTGAGCTCACTTTTGTAGCCCAGGCTGGTCTGGAACTCACACCGATCCTCCTGCCTCAGCTTCCCAAGTGCTGGGATTACAGGTGTGCACCACCACGCCCGGCAAAAGGTACATCTTTGATGAAGAGCATCTTCCTAATCCACATGACACCACACTCCTGGGCTCAGCTGGGCAGGGCCACTTCTGCTCCTGGTGCTGAGTGCACTGCTCAGGTTCTAAGCTTAGAGGATAAGCCAAGGTGGATACAGGAGCAAGCCAGGGTTCTTTGCTGCCCATGGCCACTGCTGTCAGTTGCATTTCCCATTTCCACCCAAAAATCCCTGGCAGTAGGTAGAAATAGAAGCCTTCCTTGCAATGGGCTGATAACAGGGGCCAGCATACCAATGGCACATTTTTTCTTGGCAATCGAATTGGAAAGCCACAGATCATTTTTGTGTTAAGAAAATAGTCATAAATGATGTTCAGTTTTATTACTAGAATACTTTATGAGTTAAACAAGTTAGTGTTTGTGCTTAAAAAGCTAACCATCATTTAGGACCTTTTTAAAAAACAAAACAAAACAAAACAGGGAAACACATGACATTCTCATAAATGACTTGAAGCGCAATCCACTTGAGTTTTTATGACATCACATGGAATTTGTCTCTTGGCTCTCAAGTCTGCAGGGCACCTGAAGGGGGGAACTCTTTGGTTGACATAGCCATATGCTGAGACCCCTCAGTGTGCCAGGAGCAGGAAGTAGAGCTTCATATAGCTACTGCAGGCACTTAAAACAGCTAGCCCAATGTCAGTGACTGCACAGAGCTGTAGCTTTTCCTTAATGATAAGGTCTCTAACACCTGGTGTGAGCTTTGTAGGCACTCAGAACAGTAGCTACACCATGTGATTCTTTCCTATCATTTTTTTTTTTTTTTTTTTTGTCTTTTGAGACAGGGTCTTGCTATGCAGTTCAGACTGGCCCTGAGCTCACTTTTGTAGCCCAGGCTAGTCTCGAACTTTCACCGATCCTCCTGCCTCAGCCTCCCAAGTACTGGGACCACAGGCATGCACCACCACGCCTGGCTTCTCCTGTTACCTTAAAGCAGGTAACTGAGCCTGTAGCCATTCCAGGGTTACCTCTGGCTGACAAGCAACATGACTTTGGCCAGCTCTGTACCTTCACAAGTGAATGATAGTTGTGAGTGTGCTGCTAAACTAAACATCCAGATAAAGGAGCAATGTTTTGTGAATATGGGCTGGAGGTTCTACAAAGGCTTTTAGAGGTGGCTCAAGTAGCTCTTCCTCTTTGGTGTGCCTAAGCAAGGGACTTTTTCTGGAAGGTATCAGAAATGCAGTCCACAGGCAGTATGTGATATTGATTCATAAAAAAAACCCAGCTCTTTTTGATATTCTAAGAAATCAAAAGCTGGGTGTGGTGGCACATGCCCGCAATCCCAGCACTTAGGAGGCTGAGGCAGGAGGATCATTGCAAGTCAGAGACCAATCCAAGACCAACCTGAACTGCACAGTGAGATCCTGTCCCAAAGATCAAAACAAAGAAAAAAAAAACAGAAGTCAACCTAAGAACCCAAGGTTCTTAAGAATGCCTTCTTTTAACCAAACACAGAACAAAGTGACACAGGAAAAGCTGGGATAAGCTCACTGCTCAGATGTCACAAGGTAGCTTTTAAGCATTCTGGAGGCCAGCAGACCTTACATGTATGAAGAACTATGGTTGACAAGCAAACTACATCATTAATGAGGAACAATGGCCTAGTCTTAAGGCTGATCAGAGGGGAAAAAGAGTGACATCAAACCTGACATGTCAAGGATCACAGTACATCCCTGTAGAGAAAGGCAGGAAGCTGCAAAGGAACTGGCCAGTGAAATGGATGTAAGAACTGGGCAACTCAAGGGTCAGGACACAACTGTTTTCTGTAGAGAACCAGACTAAAGGCAACTGCTCAGTTTTGTTGACTGTGGTTGAGGAAGAGCAACCGGGACTGCAAGACAATATAATGGGTATGAAATGAGGAGACACTGGGGTTCAACAGTAATCTCAAGTGAGAGCCATATTGGTGGAAAGTAACTAGCATTAGGATCTAAAGGGGTGTACAGAGACTCCCACCGCCTTCTTAATGTTTCTGCTCCTGCTTACATTCTGTCTCAGAAATGGACAGGTCAAGGTTTTCTTCCAAAAGCTTTTATGATGCTCAGTCAGCAGAACACTGATGTAAGGACAGGGAAAATGTGACAAGATTCTTGTTGCCCTGCATTATATTCTTACCCTCACCCATCCTAGAGTTCTGCTCCATTAGCAACAACAAATGGGCAGACCCCAGCGGGCCCATTGTTTCCCAACAGTCAGGAAGGCATGGATCTCAGTATAGCTTTCAGGAGCACAGGAGAGCTCTGAGCAGCCAGCCTCCCAAACACACAAACCCTCCCACCCCATTCTTTTGGGTAAAAGAAGATGATAACATCTGATACCCTATCTCATGTTTCTGGCCTGGCTATAAGCCTTTTAGTAGAAGGAGATGCTGGATTTGCCTCCTGGTGGGTTTAAGACCTTGTTATGAGAACGAGGCCGTGGCCCCAGCCTGGGCTCATGGTTGTTAACTGTGGGCATGGGCTCCAGCTCCTTGGTGTGGTCCACTTCTCTCAAGTTGCCCCTTGTCCCCAGCTCTTCTTGTGGTATGGTGCTTGTTGCAGCTTTAATGTCTGATTTTGGTTCTTCTCCTTCACACAAAAGAACATGGTCCTTGGGTTTGTTTGGCTGTGCCGAGGGTAAAGTTGCCGTGACTGGGGAACCAAAAATGTCACTAGTCTTTCCACCAGGTGGGTTCAGACAGGAGTTGGTTCATCAAAGATTCCACTTCCGGCTGGGCGTGGTGGCTCACGCCTGTAATCCCAGCACTCGGGAGGCTGAGGCAGGAGGATCGGTGCGAGTTCGAGACCAGCCTGGGCTACAAAAGTGAGCTCAGGACCAGCCTCAACTGCATACTGAGACCCTGTCTCAAAAAGACAAAAAAAAAAAAAAAAAAAAAAGATTCCACTTCCTTTCCCTCCTGGGGGATTTGTCCTCTTGGGTACATTCTGAGGTTCTTCAGTTGGGTCCAAAAATAATTGACGCCATTCTATTAGGCTTGTTTGAAGAAGCAGCTTCTTCCAGACTTTCAAAAAGATTGCTAGATTCTCCTCCTGGGGGTTTCATGGCCCTGGAGCCTGCCCAACCGGCCTTGCCATCCACACCCTGGAACATGTCGACCACCGCCCCAAGCCTCTCCAGTTTTTTTTTTTTAGAACTTTTTAATTTTTTTTCTTGTTTCAGAACTTTTGTTTGTTTGTTTGTTTGTTTTTATGGCCAGCTCAGCCTGCCCTGAGGGCAGGGCTAGCACAGCATGTGGTGCCGGGGATCAAACCGCGGTCCCTGCAGCTGCCCGAGCTTTCCTAAGCAGGCGCTTTTAGACCACTGAGCCATCCTGCCGGACCCCACAAAATTACAGTTTTGAAGTAGCCACCAAAATTATTTTTTTGTTTGGGTCACCACAACATGAGGAACTGTATTGGGGGGTCACCATATTAGAATGGTTGAGAACCACTGGTTTAGAGGAGTATGTTCTTGATATAAAACTACTAACCTATGATAGCCATTAGCCCTATGTGCCTTTGTTTTATCTTTGTTTTTTGTATTTAGTACAGGGTCTCATTATGTAGATCAGATTCATAACGATTTTCTTGTTTTCAGCCTCCTTAGCGCTGGGATTACAGATGTGTGCCACCATGCCCAGTCTCAGTCATCATCTCAGCAAACCCCAAGGTGGGGCTGGCAGGGCACAGCCTGGCATGCTGAGGATCAAACCTGGGCTACTGTGCCTAAGCAGGCACTTTAGTCAACCAAGCTATCTGGCCAGCCCTCGTAGCTTCTGTTCTGTTCTGTTCTATTTATTTTTTCTATTTGTGACAGGGTCTCCCTATGCAGTTCAGGCTGGCCTTGAGCTTACTTTCGTAGCCTAGGCTGGTCTCAACTCATACTGATCCTCCTGCCTCAGCCTGTCCCAAGTGCTGGGATTATAGACATGTGTCACCATGCCCAGCTCCTAGCAGCTTTTGAATTGAAGTGTTAGGTTCATGCTACTGTCTGTAATCCATTTTGGAATCCAAGGCAAGAGGATTGAAAGTTGGAGGCCAGCCTCGGAAATCTAGTAAAACCCTGTGTAAGGATAAAAGTAAAATTTTGAAAGGCTGGGCATGTAGCTGTGGCAGAGTGAGCCTGAGGCTTGGGGTTCAGCCTCCATTATCACACACAAAAGATTTTTAGCAGGGAAGAGGGTTGTGTGGGCTCAGTGGTAGACTCCAGGCTTAACATGCAGTTAGTTCAGTCCCCTGTAGCAAAAAAGAGTGATGTTAAATTTCGTGTATATTTTACCATAATAAAAAACAGAAACAAATAACGGGACTGGGGAGATAGCTTACTGACAGAAGCACCTGACTGGCATGCACAAGGTCCAGAGTTCAATCCCTGGTTATGCCCCCCCAAAAAAAAGATAAAGAAAAGAAATAAATAATAGGGGGCAGTTATTTAACTTTATATGATCTTTCCCTTTATCAAATCAAGACCAATCTTTATAACTTTTACCAATAATCTTTAGTCTTTTTTATAAGGTATTAGGGACATTTCATTAGGAATAGGGGGCTTACTAGGGATCAAATAGATGGGGAGCACTGAGTTATGTCCCTAGTCCTTTTTAAAACTTCATTTTTTAGACAGGGCCTTCCTAATTTGCGCCCTCCCTCTTGTGTAAGGTCTCACTACACAGCTTGGACTCATAACAATCCTTTTGGTTTTTAGCCTCCCCCTTCTGGGATTACAGGTGTGCATCACCACACCTGGACTCTTGTGACTGGCTCAGCGTACCCAGGGGTGGAGTCGCTAGTGGGACCAGTGTGACATGCAGTATAGGGATCACAGCATGCGGTACAGGTACAGGGATTGGTACAGGGATCGGTTCCTGGGCTTGCCTAAGGAGGTGCTTAGTCTAATGAGCTATCTCACCTAGCCCTGAGCAATCATATCCTTTTTTTTTTTTTTTATGGCCTGCTCAGCCTGCCCTGGGGGTGGGGCTGGCACAGCTCGTGGTGCCGGGAATTGAACCACGGTCTCAGCAGTTGCCTAAGCTTTCCTAAGCAGGCGCTTTAGACCACTAAGCCATCTTGCCAGCCCCCAGCAGTCATATTCTTGATGCAGGCTGCTAACAGGTACATTCAAACATTTCTCTAATCATGATTAAGAATTGGGTACACATTACGAAGCATAAAACACAGAGCTAGATTAATACGATGAGCTGTAAGAGGCTTAAAAAAACAACAGCCTTCAACATTGCCAGTTTCACCAGTAATCCACTGCAATTATGAAACATTGGACTATATGTACAACTACTTCCTCCTAGTTCAAAGAGAAGAAAACTTTTTCTTCTCTTCTTTTTTCTTCCCCCCTGAACTAATATTGATTAGAAAATTTGTCCTAACATTTGTGAGAACAATATGCAGTGTCTCAACTATTGCAAATGCACTACTAACATGTTTTGAAACTCTCATTGTTATCTTATTAAAAGTAATAAAAATTAAAATTCAAGCTGGGCATGTTGGTGCATGCCTGTAATCCCAGCTCTTGGGAGGCTGAGGCAGGAGGATAGGTGTGAGTTCGAGACCAGCCTGAACTGCATAGCGAGACCCTGTCTCAAAAAGAGCAAAAAAAAAAAATAAAATAAGATAAAAAATAAATTAAAATTCAAAAAACAAAAAAGAATTGGGTACACAAGAGAGACTTATCTTGAACTTGCTATGTAGCCTGAGCTAACCTTGAAGTGCAGTTCTTCCTGCATTAGCCTCTTTTTAAAATTTTATTTATTTGTTTGTTTGTTTGTTCTTGTTTCAGAACCTTTATTTATTCACTCATTTTTATGGCCAGCTCAGCCCACCCTGACAGCAGGGCTCGTGCAGCATGTGGTGCCGGGGATCGAACTGTGGTCCCTGAAGCCGCCCAAGCTTTCCCAAGCAGGCACTTTAGACCACTGAGCCATCCTGCCAGGCCCCTGCATTAGCCTCTTAAGTGCTGATTGTCATCACCACTCCAGCTTCGTATATTTGCAGAATATGTAATTTTCCATCTTTTAATCTTTTTTTCTTTTTTTTTTTTGTCTTTTTGAGATAGGGTCTCGCTATGCAGTTCAGGCTGGCCTTGAGCTCACTTTTGTAGCCCAGGGTGGTCTCGAACTTGCACCAATCCGCCTGCCTCAGCCTCCCCAGTGCTGGGATTAAAGGCGTGTGCCACCATGCCCGGCTTTTTAATCTATTTTGATTTTTTAATTTTGTTTATCTTTTGTAGATAAGTGTGACACCATTGTATTCAGAATGACAACTGCCTTATTGTTGATAATGGCATTACTGGTATTGGTTTATTTATTTATTTTTCTTGGTTTTGTTGGGTTCTTTAATTTATTTTGCATCTTTTGTTGATATTCTTTGTTTTTGTTTTTGTTTTTTGAGACAGGGTCTCATTATGCAGTTCAGGCTGGCCTTGAGCTCACTTTTGTAGCCCAGGCTGGTCTCGAACTTGCACTGATCCTCCTGCCTCAGCCTCCCAAGTGCTGGGATTACAGGCGTGTGCCACCACACCGGGCTTCTATAATTATTTTATGCAGTTGTCCTTTTAATCAGTGAACAGAAGGAAATATATGGTTCCCGATATATATATTTACTTATGTAATTGCCTTTACTGCTGTTCTTCATTTTTCTTTTTTTGGGAGGGGAAAGAGTTCTTTTTGAGATAGGGTCTTGCCGTGCAGGTCAGGGTGACCTTGAGCTCACTTTGTAGCCCAGGTTCTCAAATTCACAGCATGCACCACAATGCCCAGCCTGTTAATTTCTTTACATGAACCAGGGCTGTAGGTTATTGGTAGAGCACTTGGTTTGCATTCATGAGACTGTAGGTTCAATCCCCAGCACTAAAAAAACAGTTGCCATAAATGTAGCAGCTTAAATGCTATCAAATTTTTATCCTACCAGTTTCTATATATCAGAAGTTTAGATATACTTACCCTGTACTCTGGGTCCCACAAGTCTAAAATTTAAGGGGCCAGCCAAGAGTGTAGTTTTGTTTGAAAATTTCTTCCTGGCTTACATAATTAGTTGGCAGAATTAATTTCCGTAGCTGACGTGGCATCGTAGCGCATGCCTGTAATCCAGCAGTTTAAGGTTGAGGTAGAAGGGTTGCAAATTCAAGCCCTGCTTCAACAGCTTAAGGACTGGGCAAGACGTTTCAAATTTAGAAGGAGCAGTAGGGGTGGAGACGTAGCTTAGCGGGAATGAACTGGGTTTAATACTTAGTACTGAAAACACACTTCTTGAGGCCCCAGCAGGATGGCTCAGTGGTCTAAAGCGCCTGCTTAGGAAAGCTTGTGTGGCTGCAGGGACCATGGTTCCATCCCCAGCACCACATGCTGTGCCAGCCCTGCCCTTAGAGCAGGCTGAGTAGGCCATAAAAATAAATAAACAAACAAAAG
>PVJA010053556.1:0-11914 GCA_004027025.1 Myocastor coypus
GCTGACACAACATGCCATGATGGAATCTCAACCGCTGTGCTCTGTTGAAGCAGGTGCTTTAGTCCACTGAGCTATCAGGTTGGTCCTCTGCATTTTCTCCAAGCAGTTTAGTTCACTGTTGCTTTGTATGTCTCAGGCCATGAAAAATGCATATATTATGTATTGCTTGTACCATCTTTCCCCCTTTCATAAATTATAAATTTATTCTGTTTCTCTTTCAATACTTTTTAGCTTTGAACTTTTTTTAGATAGTTAAGATTACTATTAAATTTTCTTTTGGCCCATACTTTATTAATAAATCTTTTATTTGTAGTACTTCTATATGTGCTCAAGTATGTATATTATAGTCAATATAATGTTGGATTAAAAAATCAGAGGAAACACTGTAGCCAATAATTTTATTAATTTATATTTTTTGAGATAAATGTTTTGTTATACAGGTCTTGCTTTAACTTGTCCTTAATCACTCAGCGGAAAAGCTTAATTAGGAGGCATGAAATGCAGAGCTAGATTGGTGTGATTAGCTGCAGGAGGCTTGGATCAATAGCCTCCAACGTATCCAGTCTCACAGGTGGCCCACTGCAATTGTGGAACATTGGACTGTGTATGCATCTGCTTCCTCTTAGTTCAAAGAGAAGAATTTTTTTCTTTCCTTGCCAATATCAATTGGAAGGTGGGTCATGCCCACACCCTGTGCTCTGCATTACTACTGTGAGGACAATATGCAGTGTGATAATTGTTAAAAAAAAATTAATGCTCATTAAAGGTGTTAATGTTTAATTGTTTGATCAATTTTATATACCTATACCCATTAATATGAACTGATCTGATGATGAAAATATGTAATATAACCATTATTAAATTTTTCTGGTTTTGAAATTCTGTAATATGTGTACTCTTACTTTGTTACTGCTTTTTTCTTTTTTTTGTCTTTTTGTGACAGGGTCTCGCTATGCAGTTGAGGCTGGCTTTGAGCTCACTTTGGTAGCCCAGGCTGGTCTGGAACTCACACCGATCCTCCTGCCTCAGCCTCCCAAGTGCTGGGATTACAGGTGTGAGCCACCATGCCCGGCTTGTTACTGCTTTTCTATCTTCGTTTCTGCTATTTTTAGTCTTTAAAACAAAAAAGGAATATACAAAAAAAAGATAGGTCAAGAAAAAAATTGTGAAACTATGTAAATTGTGGAACTACCACATGTGCATATTAGAGGACAGACATTGTTGGGTCATCGTACGGAGAAAGAGTTCACCTAGGCCTTACTCTTTTCATTGCCCAAGCTGAAGAGTGGAACCAGGAGGAATATCCCAAGATGGGGTAAAGCAGAAAAAGAAACTTCTCCAGGATTAGGACAATTTCATCTTGATTGTAAGGAAGCTTCTAAAACAGAATCTTCACATTTGTGAATAACTGATTTAGACATGGTGCGTACTTTCACTCAGAAGTACCAAAATAAAACTTTGTTTTTCTTTTTTTTTTTTTTTTTTTTTGTGGGACCAGGGTTCGAACTCACGACCTTGCACTTGCCCAGCAGGCACTTGTGCCTCGGAGCTATCTCCCCAGCCCCAAAACTTTGTTTTTCAACCTGAAAAAAGATTATATTTTTTTCTAATAGTTACTGTTAGAACTTAGTTCTATTGTATTTTCCTTTCGCTTATTTTTTTGTTTCTATTTTCCTTGAATATTTTGATATTCTTCTAATTTCAATTTTTCTAATGTTTTCTTTTAAATCTATACTTGTATTTATTTAACCCTATTTATTTTTAAGATTTCTTTCTTTCTTTCTTTCTTCTTTCTTTCTGTTTTCATATTATCCTCTCTTTCACCTCATTTTTTCCCTGTCTCTGCCTACCAATCTCTCCTAACAGAACACATTGGCACACTCTCTTATCTCAATCATTGTCCTGGCTTGTGTTGATTTTTCTCACAATGTTAAGTTTTTGGTCATTTAAATTTTTTTCTTTTTCTTTTTATAAGCAAACAAACACAAAAACTAAACCCCTGATCAAGTTTACTTTCTAAAAAAGTCTTTTCATCTATTTGATACAGGGTCTTGCTATGAAGCTCAGATTCATAATGGTTCTCCTGTCCCAGGGTCCCCAGAGCTGGGATTAGAGGGGTGTGCCACCACTTCCGGTTTAGGGGACTTGCATGGAGCACCAGCAGGGCATGCGGTACTGAGGATCAAACCAAGTCTTTGCGCTTGCCAGTAAGGTGCTTAAACTGCAGGGCTATCTCCGCAGCCCTGATCAAGTTTAATTTCAGAACTGCTTTTTACTATTTAGTTCATTTATTTGTCCTACTTAAGTACCACTCTAATATGTCCTAATTGTGTTTGGTAAACTCTCTAAGGGACTGTGTGTCTAATCATGTTTTATAGTGTCACTTCATTATCTTCCTGACTCTAATGTTGCTATCGAGAGACCTAACAGCAATGTAATTCCTTTCTCTGTAGAAGAGTTAAAAATTTATTTTTTGTCTCTGGTACACCTATAATACCTATAATTTAATATATAGCTCAAAGGGCAGATTTTTCTCATTTCTTGGTGGATATTCTGGGTTCTTCTGATCTATGAGATTGATAATTAATAATTCTCCATGTTTCAATATGTTCATCTTTGCAGTACTTTTGGAGATTGCTGTGATACAGTAGTACCACATCTCTTTTTTCTGTCTGTATTTGGCTCAGGGCCTCACGATGCAGCTTCAACTCATTGTAATCCTATTGATTTCAGTCTCCCTAGTGCTGGGATTACTGGCTTGTGCCACCATGCCTGGACTCTGTCACCAACTCAGGGCGCCTGGGGGCAGGGCCTGAGAGGATGTAGGACTGGGGATTAATCCTGGCCCCTATGCTTACCTAAGCAGGTACTGAGTCCACTGGGCTATCTCACTGGCCCGGCACATCTACTTTTATCGTCCTTATAATATTTAGTCCTCATTTTATGTTCTTTGCTTCAATCTTTTCCTGTGGTATTTTCTATCTTTGAACTTATTAATTTTTTCTGGCTATAGCTATCCTATTATTTATCCTGTCTTTTGAAACTCTGATTATTAAATTTTTATTTCTATTGCCTTCTGTCCTTTTAATGTTTTTTCTTACTCTTGTGCAGAAGAATATTTGTCACACCTATTTTAATTCTTGGTCTTTCTGTTCTAGCAATCATGCTTGTTACATTTTTTGTCATGCAATTCATTTTGCCATGGAGGTGGTTGTACTCTTTAGGCACTTAGGAATTTGGGCCTTGAACTTAGGTTTCATGGAAGATATTGTCTGCTTTCACAGTATGTTTACGAGGACACTACGGTTGAGCCCTAGTGGGTTAGCCTCGGAGAGCTCCAAAGAACGAAGAAATCCGCTTTGCAGGGGACAGTGCCAGATGCCACAGAGTAAGCAGTCCTGTCACTGCCCCCAATCCATTGCCGTATGGATTGTATTTGCCTCAGGGTTTCTTTTTAGCTTCCACACTGCAAGTTAGATTTGATGCTTTTTGTGTGTCCCTCTGTCATTTCTTTCAGGGATGATTTAGGAGAAGGGAGTTAGAGTGGTCTGTGCTCATTCACCATCTGTGTGGAGCTGAAAATGCTTTGTGGTATGGTATTAGGAGCCTACAGCCTTCAGGTTGAGCTGGAATCCTGGCATTCCCCTTACTCCACACACCTTTTTATGTTTTATTTTGAAGCAGGGTGCAGATGCTTCAGATGCTCCAGTTGGAACTATGGGATTTAATGTTTACCCTGATGGATTTTGGACATGTGTTGGTCCCAGTGTTCTGTGTTACCCTGCTGTTTACAACTTTTGGAATCGTAATGTTTATCTTGTGCCTTTGAATGTTGGATATGTTTAACTTTTCTTTTATACAGGAGTTCACAGATGAGAGCTTGCCTTGGATCTTGGAGGAGACTTGGGATTTGGACTTTTCAGCAATGCTGAAACTGTTGGGACTTACATAACTCTTCCAGATGGACTAAAATGTCTTTTGCACAAAGGGATATGCATGAGACTTTGGGGGGTCCAGAGGTGGAATGTTATGGTTCATGTCTAGTTGTCGTCCCAAAGCCTCATGCAATCACGGGGAGGGGCTTCTAGAGTTTGAAACTTAACTCATGAGCTGCTAGGATTGTGTGTCTTAGGACTGATGAGATTATGAGTCTGAGTACTGCTGGAAATTATAGGTGTGGTCTGAGGAGGATAGGCTAAGGCAGAGAGCCTGATGTAATATGAAGAGAGACAGAGTGACAGACTCACGCTGCTTTTCTGCTGCCATGATTGGTTGGTTCCCTCTGTCGCCATTTTATTGCTGTTCTGTCACCATGAACTTCTGGCCTCTGCATTGTGCCTCTCTGCCTTGGATCCTGCCGAGTATGGACTGTAACCTCCAGTAACTGTGAGCTAAATAAACTTTTCCTTCCTTCACTTTGAGTATTGGGTGTTTGTAACTAAGACAGAGCCTTTGTATATTAAAATACTATGCATTCATTTTTACTTAACAAAGAAGCTCAAGTCAGTTAAATGAAAACCAAATATAAAGGTAAAGGCCTAACTTTGAAACACAGTTTCCCAATAGAATATACTTAGTTAAATATGAATCTCAGATAAGCAGCAAATAGCTGTTCTGCGCAATGTTGTTCCAAGTGATATTTTTGCTCACTTTCCAGGACACATGTCCACCTCCCAAACTTAGCTTTTACTTAGAGTGCAGAAGCTTTAATGACCTTCTTCAAGGGCTGGCAAGATAGCTTAGCAGACAAAGCTCCTGCTATGCCAAGCGCAGGTGTCAGGGTTTGATCTCTGTTCTGCATGCCCACCAGCCCTGCCCTTGGAGCCTGCTGAACCAGGACAGAGTCCAGGCATGGTGGCACAGGTCTGTAATCGCAGTGCTAGGAAGGTTGAAAAGAGGAGGATCACCGTGAGTCCTACCTGTGCAGTGAAACCCTTTCCCAAAATACATAAAGTCCTTCTTCAGTCTCTAGCTGGAGAACGTGAGCAATTAACTGGAACTCCAGTTTCCTTATCCGTGTAATAATAACAATATTCACCTTGGAGCTTGTTAGGATCAATTGTGTTAAGCTATATAAAGTGTCCAGTATAATGCTAGGCACATAATGGGTATCTGATTGCCCTTTCATCAGGGTTTATTCCATTCCAGTTTCCTTCTTGCTACTCAGTTTCCATCCCAAACTAAAGTCAGTAACTGAAACATTTGCTGGTATACTAGGATCAGTGCATTTATTGAACTCATATAAGTTATTATGGCATGTAGTAGACAGTGGCACATGCCTATGACATTAGAAGAACAACGCTTCTGTGCTATTATTTAACAACCATGGCTAAGCAATTTATGCTAGTCTAGTGACTTCAGCAGTTTCTAGAATACCCAGGAAGACATGGGAAACATGGAACTTTAATTTCTCTTTCACTTAGACCTTCCTTTACTCCAGCCATAATGGTGAGATAATATTTCCTTTTGCAAACTCCCTCAGAGTTTAAATCATGTGACTGATCTACATGCTATCTGCTTGAGTATATTCATTTTCAATGGAGGTCCTCTAGAATGAGCATCTTGTATTCGTAGCCCAAGGACTCTAGCAGATTCTGGAATTCTGAGACAACATACTGACTGGCTGGGCTTTACCAGCACAGACAGTTCTGGGGTTTTGTCTCAGATTAACATCTTCACATTCCTTCAGCAAAAATGTGCCAACATAATACTAACCATGGCTTTTTGTTGAATCTTCACCTTGCTGAAGATACTTTATAAATATGAATCACTGTATCCTTTACAATTGCCATGAAAAGTAGATGCCCAATCCCAATAAATCAGATGTCCCCTGAGAATTAAAGAGCTTTCCAAACTCAGAAAACTAACACACAACATAGATAAGATTTGAAATTTCTATGCTGATATTGGTATATTTCTGCTTTCTACTATCCCACAGCTATTCTTACATGGCTCCCAAAATATAAGGAGAAAGACACATATGCCCTTCAACTTACTTTACTTTATTTTATTTCATTGCAAGGGGCTGGCTTATCCAGCTTCTTAAGGACACAGCAATGAATAAAGGGTCAGCATTCTTCTAACTCACTCCCTTGTGATTCACAATCGAATTGAAATGTTGTTCTCGAGGTTATCGCATTTCTTGGTTTTCTCTTTTAAAATAGTTTTGCCTGCACTCCTTGCTTCTTTCTTTTGCCCTTGTGCTGAGTCAGTGGACTGCGCTGAGGTGGTGAGGAACTAGGTGGGGAAGCGGGTTCTGCCTTACTTTCATTGCCAGGGAAGCAGTTAATAGCCTAGGGAGAACAGGCTCCTTGGTGGACCCTGCAGGGAGCACTGCATTCTCTAGCAGGTGAGTAGCATGAGGTGCTGTCTTGAGCCATCCATAGTGAGGGCAGAGAGCATTCCGTTCTGGGGCAAATGGTGACAGGGGCTTCCTGCTTTCTCCTTATTACTAATGACTTCCACAAATGAGTGCAGGACAGATAAACTACAATGAGAACAGTGGGCAGCACAGCCTATGGTCCCAGCAAGGCTGGTGGCTTCTGTCTTTGCCTCTTGCTTCTTAAATCGCTCTCATGGGGCTCAGAAACTTCCAAGAGATGAAGGGTACACTACTTATTCCTAAAGTCACTGTGACAGGTGGGAACACAGCCAACTGCCCTGCACTGTGTATCCATCATCTCACGTGAACGGACTGCTGGTGTGCAGGGCTCCCATGGGCCAACTTGTACGAGGCAGCTCCTCAGCATGCCTGGCTTCCTGTAGGAAGCCAGAGGTTTCACCTTGACTGACCTTGGAGTAGGGCGATGGAAAATTTTGCAGAAGTGGGTCAGTTTCTTGTGTTTAATTTGTGATTTACATACATAGTGACTCATTTCCTTTCTCTAACAACTCTCCATTTAAGGTAGGTACAATTTCCTGTTTTACAGGTTTCATAATGGAAATCCAGGAAGTTAAATCAATCCCTTAACACTCACAGACAATGGTAAGAGTGGGACTCCAACTACTGCCGACCTTCTTCTGATGGTCAAACTCCTCTCAGTGTACTACTCACCCAGGCAAAAGAATGACCGTTTCCCAATCCTTCCAAAATGTGGACAAGGATGCTGAGGACGATGGTGCTCACCGTGGGAGGGGTGCATAAATCTTTCATCAGAAGGGCTTGGATTTTGCTTGAATTTCATCTTGTCTGATTTACAGAAATTAATGTGCTACTAGATCTGGCCCTGGTGTGCCTGGATAAAAGGACTTATTTTTAGTTCCTTAGCATTTAAAAGGATCTGTTATAATTTCATGCTTAAATAACCCTAAATAAGGGTCTTTGTTTCTCTAGCATAATTAGAAGAAGCAAAGGAAAAGGGAAACAGCTACTTCAAAATAAATGGCATCAATGCATCTTAGGAGGGACTTAATGGTAGATATTCCTCTCCTCCTAAACTAAAACACAGCCAGGACTTTCATTATCCTCCTTGGAGCGCATTTCTCACAGGTCAGGGATGGTCTTTGAGGATGCAAATGTCCACAGAGCCCCGCTGTGTAATGGCAGTGAAGCTTAGAAGCCAGGGCAGGGCCACCTCAGTCAAGAAGGGTAGTTATCCACCTCACAGACAGTTTGGGCAGCCTGAAGGTGGGGAGAAGACAGAGAGAGGCCCCCTGCCTCTGGGACTCTCCTGCGATGATTTGTTGACATGACTCTTCGTCTTTAGAATCACCATTCTCAGGGCTTCGGGAGACCACCTGTTAGAATACCCAAAGCAATGAGAACAAGCTGGTTGAAATAAAGAAGGGTGAGAAGATTTATAGACTAAGAACTAGCAGGACACTGCTCTCAGACCTGTGGATCATCCAGCGGCTGAGGTACTCTTCCCTGTTGCTTCCTCGAGCCCCTCCTCCATTTCCCGGCAGCGCATCTCGGCCCCACCCCCAGTGGCCCCGCCCCCTCCACTGCTAACCCGCTCATGCTCCCTATCTCTTTTCTCCCACAGCGCAATTTTGCTCTTTGTGCATTTGCATTTCTGCTGACTGCAAGGATCAGTTTAATTTCATGGGTGTCATTTCCTTCAAGAAATCTCTGTCTGAGCAGCGGCCCATCGAATCCCCGATAAAACATATTTTCCTACGGTAATGATTTTATGGGCCCATAAGTCATGAATTTATTATGATCTCAGCCCCTGCTGCTGATTGCTGTAAAATGCAAAGTAATTAACAGCGAGCAGTAGCAGTTATTCCCACCTGGTAACGTGTTCCTTCGTTCGCTGATGGGTTTGATTAAAGTAATGACTACAGAGTGAAGCCCAGCTGTAAAATATTAGCATGATTAATGCTGTATCCTAAATAAGAAATAAAACTAAGGGGGCACGGTCTGAGAAATTAAAAAAGAAAAAAAAAAAAAAAAAAAAAAAAAAAAAAAAAAAAAAAAAAAAAAAAAAAAAAAAAAAAAAAAAAAAAAAAAAAAAAGAAAGAAAAAAGAGAAAAGAAAGAAAGAAAGAAAGAAAGAAAAACCCACAACTCTTCCTCTCCCCCTATTCCCACCTCCCTTAAACAATTGTTCCGGCTCATTTCGGGCATGTCTTCCTTCCCACTAAATAATGTATAGATTCCAGGGCCAGAGGCTGGCTAGCTGGGGCTGCCTAGCGGAGCACATAATGCAGCTCCTACAACATCAAAAGTGCTAGTGGTATTTATTTATTTATTTATTTATTTTTCTTTTCCTCTTGGATTTTCAGAACAAAGTCAGACTGAGGTAGATTTTCAGTGACAGCCTACCTAGCTGCTGAAGAGTTAGCACCCTCTCCATACCAGGCAGGAGATACCAACTAAGGGACAGATCATCAGGGAAGCAAGGTCTATGGCAACTTTGCTGTCCTCTGGACCAACTGGAGCCAGGAGAAAGCTGTGTGGGTTAGGTAGAAGATTTCTTGAAGCAACCTCAACCTGAGAGATCGGGTTGGACTTAAAAGCTCTCAACTTCATCTTTCCGGACATTAGGAATAACTCATCACTCCTGGAGCGATTGGTCTCCAAATAAGAATGCACAAACATGCCTACTGGCTTTCCTACTGAGGTTATAAGGGGGTTTGAGCTTTTTGAAATGCCTCCTTCCCTGCAGGGTCAAGTAGGAGATTCACTTGGGAATGGGGTTTGGAAATAATTCCTCTGGTGAAATTCCAGGGCTCTGCCCAATTCCTTCTGAGAACAACCCACATTCCAGAGATCCAGAGGCTAAACAAAACTCCATTCTCCCATTATCCCTCTCCTATGGGTAAGGAGAGAGAAGGCACAGATGGTCAAGATTGGGCTAGAGGAGGTGGCCTGGTGGCCTGCCAGGTCCTCCAGAGGTAGATGGCTACTTCTGGTCTTCTCCAGTGACTGTTAAATTTCATTCACACTTACTTTTGCAGATTGGCAGCAAAAGAGCCAGAGAAGAGTGAGAATGTGTGGGCAGAGTTAGGTGACAAAGGAGTAGCCTCAAGTGTTTTGCTCTGGAAAGATGGAAGGTAGCCTTTCTGAGAGGTTTGACTAATGGCTGCAAGACTGCGACTGCAGGAAGACAGGAGTCCTTTTTTTTTTACTCACTATTCCATGTCTACTATATGCCAGGCACAGAACACAGTCTCTGCCATTAAGAAACCCCTAGACTAGAAACTCAACAAAAGGGGAAGATGACTTTAAAAATCTCACTGGCATAGAGCAAGAATAAAAGAAGAAGCCGGGCGTGGTGGCTCACGCCTGTAATCCCAGCACTCGGGAGGCTGAGGCAAGAGGATTGGTGCGAGTTCAAGACCAGCCTGGGCTACAAAAGTGAGCTCAAGGCCAGCCTCAACTGCATAGAGAGACCCTGTCTCAAAAAAAAAAAAGAAGAAATGAGAACGGTGAAGGGTTTGTGGCCACTATGGCCTTGAGGAGAGGTGTGAGTGAAGGGCTGGAGAGAGAATGTCACAGTGCCAGCTGGGAGGCAAAGGTGGCTCTTCTATACTGCCTGTGAATTGGAAGGGAAGGACAGCCTCACTGGCTCATAGCCACGGAAGGCAGGGAAGAGTCATATTAAGTCAGAGTTCTCTTTCCTTTAGGAGAGATCAAAGCATTTAGGAAATATAGGATCACTATGAAGGAAGAGGCAAGGGACAGGCCTCTCTCATATCCCTTTAAAGATCTGAGGACCTCATTATGAGGAAAGAAATGATTGGAGACAGAGGTGAGGTCAGACCCTATGTCTTCCCTATTAACCAGTCAGTGCCTATTTGCTTAATGTATTTCACATGCCAAGTTTCTAGAAGCCACTCTCACAAACTGACAGGTAACCTGGCTATATTTGGATATTCCACAAACAATAACAATTATCAAGACTGTGCTACTAATCTAAGGACTGGCACCTGTACCACGCCGGGACTGTGCTTAGCAGGAAGGCATCAAGTGTTTCCCTGTAGCAGAATGGCAGCCTCTTCTCAAGTGGAAGGCCTTTCTACGTTTTCCTAATCAAGGATGAAGCAGAGGCAAGATGAGGTCATAGGTCAAGTGAGAGGAAATAGTCCTATAAAAATACATTGGATTCTCCTGTTCCCCTCCCTTCTGACTCACTTAAAGAATAATATTTTATAAAAAAAAATATAATGAACTTGTGCTTTTCTGCCTTTGCTCTCCTAGCCCTTACTCCTCACAGGGATAGATGAAGAGGCAGTTATAGGGATCGAGGTGCTGGCATCAGGAGAATAAAGGCGAAGACATCCCCCCCCCCCCACTGAGCAGGTCAAAAAATGATTGTGCTGGGCATGAAGAATTTATGTCTGCCATGAGTCAGTCAGAGCATCGGGGTAAATCAAGGCTGACATTTTTAGCATCTGGGAAGGAAAACAATTGCATTTTATGTCTACATTTTGCTCAGCTAATCAAGGTGCGGAAGATAGTCTTCTGGGGAAACTTTGCTGCTTTTTATTAGTTAGGCTGGGCTTGGTTTCCCCTAGAGAAGCAGTGCAAGTCTGTAAATGCTGCAATTTAAGGAAGGAAGGAGAAGGTCCTCACTGCCAGAGTAGACTTGGAGAGATTAGTTGGCCAAATGTCTCCATGGCTGAGTAATGGGCCCTGTGGAGGGCTTGAATTTAGGGGCCATCTGAGCAGAGTGAGGGACAGATCCTGAGCAGGGATATTGCATACTGGTTGCCTTTGTAGACTCTCTTCTTTCCACACATCTTAGGATATAACAGAACAGTGGGGGATAAACTAGTTTGATGCTTTTGACTAAACTGGCCAGCTACTAATGGTCTACTAATCAGTCCTTTAATGGAAGCAGGCAGTGAAATAACTAAGTAGATCCGTAAAACTGCTCAACTAGTTGATGTACATTGACATAGTTGAAGATCAAGCCACATTTAATGTGTGCAGGGGGAAAAGAAAAATGAGCAAATTAATGATATTTTTTCTTAGCTACTATTTCTAAGGCTAATTTTTGGTTTACCTAAATGCTTTGCCGCAGTAAATGAGAATGTATTTGGATTTCAAAAGTGCTATGTTTTGCACCAGGGATTTGACGTTCAGCAAATGATATTTTCATGTGTTAATGGTCAGTAATCATGATGGCTATTTTTAGATCAGGAAGGGAATTTACTATGTAGTAAGTGATTAAACATTCCATGTACATTATCTCATTAAAGCTCCACTGCCCCAGGAGCTAGTTACAAATCCTGTTTTTTCCAATGAGAATATAGCGAGGTTGATGAATTAATCTGAGGTCATATTCACTTCTTCCTAGAGGTTGAGGGCTAGAGAAGTTCTGTGAACTGAGGCAGTTCCCTCTCCACAGCCTTCATTCCTAACTTCTGTGCATGCTGCTTTAGATGCGCAGCTATCAAAGCAGAGATGCACAATTTTCTAAAAACACTGGGAATAAGAGATTTAACCAATGCATTTTTTTTTTTTT
>PVJA010053557.1:0-11931 GCA_004027025.1 Myocastor coypus
CCTATGTTGCTTTTGCTGTCTTCCAGCACCTTGAAATGCTGTCCCTCTGCCATGCTACCCTGCCTTGGAACCAGCTGTTTATCCACTGAAATCGCCACAGACTGTGAGTTACATAAACCTTTCCCTTTTAATTTGGGCGTTAGGTATCTTGCCCTAGCAATGAGAGAAGGTAACTAAGACATCTTTTTCTACAGAGATGCCCTTCTTAGTGTCCTAGGCAGCTGAGTTAGACAGACATATTACAGGCAATCAGATAGGGGTAGACCTTCAAAGAACCCCATATGGAAGACAAGATATCTTGCAACTTTTGGAGAGATAGGCACATCTATCTCTGCTGTGCGACTGCTCCTGGGCCAGTTGAAATTTCTCAATTCCCCACTCAGTCCATGGTATATGAAAGTTCTAGCGGTTGCACTCTTGCTAATACAGTATTTCCAACCATTTTTCTCTTTAGCCATTCTGAAAGAGGGAGACAACTAGTGCTCTTAAGGATGCAACATGTTTCTGGAAAAAAGGAAGGTGTCTTGCTGGGCAAAAGGCACCAAACACTACATAATAATACAGAAAAGGAAACCCCACCCCAAATCCCTATATAATAAACTTTGAAAAGTAAAACTGTGGCATAAACACAGTCTTATTTTTGAAGTTTTCTAGGTTTAGTATTCAACTGGAGGACACATGCTTTTTGAACAATAGAAAATTTCAGTGAGTTGATGACATGTGTCAAATACCTCTCTCTCCTCAGTAGGCACTGACAGCAGCTCCTGCCCGCCGCCGGGACTGTGAGGCGAAGCGCTCGGCTGCAGGCTTTCGACAAGTATGAGAGATTGTACACTCTGGTTCTTTACATCACCACAGCAAATTTTAATCAGCAATCTGTATGGAAGATTCTGTATGTATTTTTATGTGTTTCTGGAATAAAATTTAAATGCAGAAAGCACATCATAAAGATAGGCACGATGAGTTTTCACAAATTCAATACATCAGTGTGGACATTGCCCAGATCAGAAAGGGACATGCTTCCTTTGTGTACTCCAGGATAACTCTGGCTAGACGGTTGCTGATAAGTTTTGCCGTACTTTATTTATTCTGTTATTATTTTTAAATTTTGTATTGTTTATGGAAGGAAGATGAAAACAGATGTGTTGTTTTGGTGTCCGGCTTCTTTCGCTCAGCAGTCCGCAGATGCCCGCATGCCGAGCGCAGCTGGAGATGATTCATTCTCACTGCTGTCGAGTAGTCAGTGATTCTATTCTTCATCCTGCTGTTTGTGGGCACTGAAGTTTTTCCCCAGCTTGGGGCTTTTCTATTGTTAGTGACATTTTCAGTTATGTCTTTTATTGAACGTACACATGCTCAATTTTTTAAGACACAGGGTGATATTTTTCTAGCTCTCTGCAAACATACATGCTTAGCTGTAAGGGCTCATATACACCCGCATGGCAAGTGCACGGTCCGAAGTTTGATCCCCGGTACTGAAAAGAAAGAAAAAAATGTATGACATATGACCAGTGTTTATTTTGGACAATAATAGTAATTTTATTACAGAAAACAAAATATTTTATTATATGGTTACCACAAGGATATAGTTAACTCATTTATATATTCATATGCACATGTATATATGTATATTTTTACTGTATGCCGTAACCCTCTTACGAGTTTCTTTTAACTTAGGGGTTATTATCTTGTACCATGTACAGCATGATATTTATTTCGTATGTTCTTTTTTTCTTTTTTCTTTTTTGTACCAGGCACCAGTATCAGAACCTGTGCTTGCCAGGCAGGCACAGGGCCACTGAGGTATATCCCGGGTGTTTCCTGCCATTTTCAGATTTCAGCTATATCCACAGCAGGATAAAAAGCTTGCCTTTTTTTTTTTTTTTAACTTTGTTTTCATTTTCTGTTAACCTATCCTGAAACATTCTATGTAGAGGTCTCATTAGAATTTCACTTATCTCTGAATATTTGATAACTTTCAGTGCTTTCAAAAAGCATAATATCAAAGTTCTTATATTAATTTTTGGTACGTTGAAATATAACTGATTTTAAAACCTTATTGTAGCATCCGTCAGCCATAGTATCTATAGTGTCATCAACCTTACTAAATTCAATGATTAATGCTAATAGGAGATCTATAGATTATTTTTATTGTCAGACTATACCTACATTATGTTCAAATAATGAAAGTTTTGTTCTCTCCTTCGCGATCCTTCCATACTTTTTCCTTTTGCATTATTATATTATCTGGAGCGTTAGCATAGGGTTATATTGAATCTTGTTACAAGTCCTTGCCTCATTCCCAACTTCTGGGGAAAGCACTGCGTATCACATCATTGAAAACGGTGTTTTCTCTACAGCCTTTTTAAAACTGTATTTCTAAAATAAAGAAAATTTTCCTTTTCATGAGAATCCAAACCCAACGAATAAAAAAGGAAAAAGCTAAATAAATAAGTTTAAAACAAATTTTAATAGTAGTCCCTTCATGTCAAATCAGAGAATTTGGTAGTTTCCTGCTGACCCCTGAAAACCATTAATGTATTTTAAAGTAGAAAAGTAAAGTACTCAGTTTTGAGACGTAAAGATAACCTCTGTGGCTGACATAGCCACGCTATCTCTGTACAGTACCATACAGAACACCTAGACTGTGTTCTCTGCAGTCGTGTGATAAGTTGTCCTACTTAGAAAAGCATGAAGGACAGATGGGAGAGGTGTTCCTGGAGGCAGTGTTACTGGATTTTGGGGTGCTGGAGTCTCCTTCTGGAGGTCGTTTCTGGGTTCTTTCTGTACTGAACAAAGAATTAGCCAAGACAAATGCAGGCAGTGGCAAAAGTTTTATTAAAGGTAGAAAAAGAAACATCCTCTGCGGAGTGAGTTTGGGCCAAGTAAGAGCAGGAAAAGCATCCTTCCTGCCACCATGCAAAAGAGAACACAGTGGTTGGGTCGGCCAGATCAGCAGATTTAAGTCCTTCCTCTGGCAGGTGCTAGCACTGGGTTTGATCCTCAACACGCTGTGCCAACCCCACCCCTAGGGGGCGGTGAGACAGTGACTGAGACTGGACATGGTGGTGCATGCTTATAATCCCAGTACTTGGGAGGCTGAAAACAGGAGGATCACTGAGAGTCCAGCTTCCATAGTGAGACCTTTAACCCTTGATTTCTTACAGGATGGCAGAGCTTAGGTTAAGTTCAAAACTGTCTCTTGTTTGTTTCTGTACTTTTTAGGGAAGGGTCTACAGGGTACTCAGGGTCTCACCACTAGATTGGACGCATAATGATCTGCCTGTTGACCTTCTCCTAAGAGCTGGGATTACAGGCAGGTGCCACCATGCCCAATCTCAATCCCTGTCTCAGAGCTCTCCCGGGGTGGGACCAGCACAGTGGCCCCGGGGATCGAACCCCCAGTCCCTGTGCCTGCATGCAGAGGCTTTAATCCAATGAGCTATTTGGCCGGCCCTCAAAACCATCATTATTAAAAGGATTGCTGTAATTGCTCAGGGAGAAGTTGATTACAAATGTCACTTTTTACCAGTACCCAAAGCCCTCTTGGTTTATAAACCACATCAAGCGTGAACGAGGCCAAGGATGCTTCTGAAGAAGGGCCTTGCTGACTTTCAGGGGATAAACCCAGCCCCAGGTCCTAGTTAATTCACAGATATTGTGGACAAACTCAAGCTAGCAAATTTGGTTACAAATTATTGACGATGAAACTTCTGGTATGTCTACCATGTTTAAGTCGGTGTTCTAAGTACCCAGGATGAAAGATAATTCTCTACTCCTTCCTCGACTTCTACTGTTTTGCAGTGAGAGCTCTAAGGTAGGAAGCACTTGGCCTCTTATTTTCTAGCTTGTACTGTAACCCATACAGTCTGCACTCAGCCTGCCCTACACCTGTTAGAGTTCATTGTCTGCAAATTGCAGGAAGACAAACGCTTTCTTTCAGCCTTTGTCTCCTGCTATTACCCCCCAAAATCCCTTCCAATTATGCCTTCAGCTAAGGCAATCGGTAAATAATTCCAAATGCTTTGTTCATTAACTTTGGTTCTGTTCAAATTCTGAAAATCTGTGTTAATTTTGAAAGCTTTGGTAATCTTTCTCTTTTCATCCCCCAACCTGACAAAAACTGTTTAGTGCCTCCCCAAAGTTTGCCTAATAGCTAATATGTATGCTTTTTAATTGTATTAAAAAAGCAATAGTAATTTTCTAAAGGAAAACATCAAAGGCCCCTAGCAAAGCCACTGAAACTGTAGAGTAGAAATAAAGATCTGCAGATACTTAATAAATATTCACACCTATAATAAATAAACATTAGTTTGACATAATTGTGGGTTTAATTACCAATGCATACCCTTGTAGAATTTCTTCTTGAGAGTATAGAGTATTTACATAAAAGCAATTTTTTTTTTTTTTCAGAACCAGGTATAGAACTCAGGACCTTGTACTTACCAGGCAGGCACTTGTGCCCCTGAGCTACCTCTCCGGCCCCGAAGCAGAAAATTTTTATTTTATTTTTTAATAGTCCTGCATGGCCATAGAACCATAGATAGACTTTTTATTTTTATTTTAAAGAGAATAAAAAATAGTAAATAAAATATTAGACATGACACAATTTAAAAAAGCAAGTGTCCAAGATGTTCATATTAGTAAACTGTAAGCAGCAGTTCACACAGCAGCCCCAACACACACAGTTTCACCCCACAAAATTGAAACTGTGAAATGACATATGTTTAACTTACATCCTTCACCCCAAGGTGTGGTTCCTAGAAGGAGTAGCTGAGTCACCTTGAACCTTGTTAGCAACTTTGAGCTGCGTCCTGTACCATAGCTCTCGACTCAGAATTTACACTAAACAGCATGTACGTGTGATAGAAACACATGTACAGTTTGCACTCCTCCCTAACCCAGAATGACTCTCTCAGTCACCTTTTAAACAAGCTTTCAGGCCAGACTTACTGAACGCAAATCTTTGAAGAGAAACCAGAAGCTGCAAAAAAAATTTCACAGGTGGTTTTCCTGAAAAGCCATAGCTGGAAATTATCAAAATTATTCTTAAATGCGATGAAATGATGACTCTCTGAGTTTAGTTGGCTAAACCATTTGTCGGCATTTTAGAAAAGCAGATGTATAGAATCTATGGTCTCCTGGAGGCTCCATTTCTCCATAGCATGAAAGTTTCTCTAGAATCAATATTTGTATAAATACTTGCACATTAATAATTCTTTCGAAAAGGAAATACCTTTAGCTTTTCTGCAGAGAGCAGTCTGATGTGTGTAAATGTTAACACACCATGTACAAAATGCAGAGCAGAGCTGGCATGAAAAAAATGTAGCAAAGTATCACGAAATTGTAATAATAAGATATAAAAACTAAAAGCCCCAAATCCATTCACTTACTTGCCTTTGATTTTTATATATTCTTTCTGACAGATATTTTAGTTTATTGACTGCACCGCAAAGGTAGAACTCTGTATTAGCAACTGGAGTAACCTGAGATATTAAAAATGGGAATTGAAAAATACACATTTTAGAGTTACATTGTGATCAGCAACTGAAGACAGAGCCACTGCTTGGGTACAACCAAATCTAGGAGGAACAACTTAGTAAATCAACTATGTTAACTTGTATTCTGCGTCTTCCTTCTCTGGCATTGAAAATAACTTGCTAATAGATAAGAATGGGCCAAACACTGTATAAAAGAAATTCAAACCCCAGAAGAAAACAAGCTGTTAAGAGAACATGTAGTTTTATAAGCAAGTCACATCTACAATAGTATCTACCAATACACAACAAAAACATGAGAATATGCTCCTAGAAATATCATAAGCCTGGAGAACAATGCATTCTTTTGACAAATGATGTTTGCTTTGTGGCTGACTACTTTTTCTGTTGTGCTATGGAATATTCAGACCATCAATATTCTTTAATTGAATATCCTTAATAAAACATTTTTCCACAAATAGCAAAAATGCCTTTAAATTTGGCTACACCAAAAACCCTTAAAATTAATGTCACTTGAGGTCTTAAATATATTATTGACAGATTTAATCCACTGATATTCAAGAGTGAGTTCTTACAGAGCAGGAGAGGCAATTGTGAACGTTGGCGAAGCGTGATTCAGCACCGTCCCGTTGGACAGCTTGAAACAGGTGTGGGGGATGATGGGAAAATGAGCGGATATTGCAAGTCTAAGCATAGCTTAAAAGCTGCTTGACAAATACATCATTGTACTCTCCTGGCGAGGACAGGCTGAAGTGCAGAAGATGTAGTGCAGAGACGAATTGCAGTGCAAGCAAACCTACGATTTGCTTAATTTTTACATTTTTTTTTTCCTTTTCATTCTTCAGTTGCTATCATTCTACAGAGAACTTCTAGCATTCCTGGATAAGATTTTACATTAGTACCTTTATTCTTCAAATTCCGTGGATTAATTTTCTGTTTCTGAAAGTTATACAAATAAACTCCTTCATTATATCCATTTTTCAGGCATTCTTTGTTTAAATATTATGATTTACCCATATTGCTGCATGAAACTAGAATTTATTATTTTTTGTTCTCTAATATGTCCTATCATCTATAACAATTTATTCTCTTTCTATATTCTTAGACAAGTGAACTGTATCCTGGTGGTTCTATTAGAAGTTCACATTAATATGCACTTCTGTTAGACATATCTAGCTCTGAAATATCTGGGTCCAAGAATATGTATATGTTTAGCTTTAGCAATTACTGACTGCTGAGCAATTTTCCAAAGGGGCTATAGTAATTTATGTGCCATTTATGTACCACTGAAAGAATATGTTAGCTAGGTTGTTCTGCATTCTCACAAATACTTCAGATTGCCAGGTTTTAACTTGAGTCATTCTAGAGTTGCAGTAAACTCTCATTAAGATATTAAGTTATTTTCTCTCCAACAAGCAAGGAATTTAACTTTTTTTTTTCAATGTTTACTAGCCATTAAAATTTGTTCTCTCTTAGCGTTTCTCTTCAGGTTGTCAATTCTTTGGCTTCTTTGTTTCTTTTGGCCAAATTTTCAATGGTTTGACCTCAATTTTATTTTCTACTGATTTAGAGTTCTTCATATATATTTGGAAACAAGGCTTTGCATCTAAGTATTGAGTATATATTTTAAATTGTGGATTTTCCTTCTCACTTTCTTCATGGATCTTTTCAGGAACAGAATTATTCCATTTTAATCATGAAATTTGGTTTACTACAATTCCATTTAGTATATGTAAAACTATCCTCATGAGAAAGACAAGTTTTCACTGTCTTCGTTAAATATGCTCATTAAGTGCTCATGACAAGAGCACACATATCTCACCAAATACTTTGGTATTTCATTCTGATTTAATTTCTAGAAGTTTCTTCTCAGACTGATACCATCGTGACTTGAACTATTAGAAACTGTCAAACATTTGATAGAAAACACAAGAACACAGTTGTCCTTTAGAGAATGGTTTAATTTCTGTCATAGTTGTGAACTAATTTTTTTTTCTTATTGAGGAAAATAGATTTGCTAAGATTTATTGTTTTTTAAAGAAAATATAAAATAGTAGATAAGACATTATAAAGAGGATGCATTTCAAAAATAAAGGATGATATGCATTTGTTGTTATACTGCACATCACTGTTTTCAATGCAGTTGCCAAGATTATCAGGTACAGGCATGTAAAATTAGTCAAAGTAAAAATTTTAAGCATGATCATTTATGTACAAAAAACAATAGAAATTAGTAGTACAATCATCTTACTATATATATATATATATATATATATATATATATAGCTTCTGATTTTTTCTCTTTTTTAATATTTTATTTTATTTTGAAAAATAAAAACAAATAGTGGAAACAAAGACAGAAACAGTCGCAAACAATAATACATATATTATAAATTTTCAAAACAAGAGTAGCAAGTTAACAGTGGTTGTTATATTACCTATTTATATCTCCAAACTGACTGCTTAGACTAACAGATATAATTATATAAGGTCGGACAAAAATTGAATATTAAAGCTTACCTTCAATAAACCTTATTTTTTTTCTTGCCCTTTGTTCCTTTTTAAAAAAACGTATCTTAAAGACAGTCAAATAACAATTGATAAGGCATTAGCAATGGTTCGCATTTAGAAGACCAAGACAAGAGGTAATCCACTGTGGTTTTCGTAGTACACATTGCTGACCTCGATGTAGTTACTCAGATTGCATATATCATCATACGTAGTTAGTCAAAGTGAAAGTTCTAAACACGAACTGCTGTTTTCAAAACATTAGCTGCTGATAGAAAATATTAGCACAGTCGTCTCAGCCATCTTGCACATATACTTGCATGAGTTTTCTCCTTCCTGTTTACCTAGCTTTTCTTCTTTCCTTCATCTTAGTTGTTTAATCTTTATGTACAATTTCTTTCCATTTTACTATATCTATTATACATCTCAGATTTTATTTATTCTTCCAGGTTCTTACACTAGGAAGACAATGTGATATTTATACATGTGGGTTAGATTAATTTCACTTATGAGTATAGCCTCTAGTTGCATCCTCTTGCCTCCATAGGCCTCGAGTTTATCCTTCTTTATAGCTGAGTAATACTCCATTGTATAAAAACACCCCACCTTTTTCAGCCATTCCTCAGGTGATGGGCATTTTCATCGTTGCCAAGATTTGGCTGTGACAAATTATGGTGCTATAAACATGACTGCACACATGCCACTATGGTATGATGTTTTCACTTCTTTTTGGAAAATGCCCAGAATGGGAATAGTTGGGTTAAATGGTATTTCCAGTCCTAGTGTCCTGAGCAGTCTTCACATTGATTTCCATGGTGATTATACCAGGCTCTATTCCCAAGAGCAGGGGGAAGGGTTCCTTTCTCTCCACAGCCTCTCCGGCATTTGCCATTAGTTTATTTCTTTATGATGGCCATTTCTGAGATGAGGTGGTATCTCACTGTTGCTTTAACTTGCATTTCTAGAATGACCAATACTGTGGAACATCTTTCTCATGTGTTTATTTTCCACTTGCATGTCTTCCTCTGATAAGCGTGTATTCATCTCAGATGTCCATTTCTTATCTTATTCTCAAGATGTCTCACATGTACCTAATGCATGCATGTTCTTGAGCTTAAATGTCATGTTACGTGTACCCAGAACAAGTTCATTTAATAAGACAGTCAAGCCTTGTACAGTCTTAGTGGCTGTTCTGTCGTCCTATGGAGGGGAAATTCCATTGTGAATGTGGGTTACATACTTCGTATGTCACTTTTACCATAAATCTCTTGGTCAAAAATGGCAGGTGAAAAATTAAACGTGAAAATCCAGAACTTGAAAAGCAGATCTTTTGGTTTCAGCCTTATGACAAAGCATAGTTATTTTCCCTGTACCTTTGCTACTGTGGATATGAAGAAATGATCGCATTTCCCATTGCTGCCACTAGAGGCTCCCTGCTGTGTTAGATGGAGCTCCGTCCGGAGATCCCCAAGTGGGAAGACACTGCACTTGGGGCCACATCCAGAGTGGGTTATACAAAATAGCCAGGGGACCAGTACTGATCCATTAGCCACACATCCTAACTGCAGATCAACTATCTAAATGAAATCAACCTACTTGGGTTGCTATCGTAACATTAAAATCATGAAATTGAAAGTAAACCGCTCAGTTCTTCAGCAGGAGAAAAACCTTGAAAACTGGGCATCCCTGCCTGTGCTCCTCAGCGACAACCACCCTGCATCACCAATCGCTGCAGCCACAGCACCGCGTCTTCTGCTTCGCGTTTGGTGATAGGCAATAGCTATCTGTTGAAGGAAACTCTTCATCCTGCTTGAGCAAAAAGGGAAGAGGAGGAAGTCACTTCTGAGCGAGCCTGTAAGTCCGTCTGACCAGAAGGGTGTCTTCCAGCCTTCAGCAATCTCAAGAAACACCATATTTTCCCCAGAACAACATAAAAACCCTGTGAGGAAAAACAAGCTTCCTGCTCCAAGATTGCCTCTCCCATGACGTAACTTTTGATGTCATAGATCCCTGGAAGAAAAGGTTAGATTCTTCAGCCCTTGAAGTTAGGTCACCTTGCTTATGCTAGATCTGGGCACCTTAATGGTTCTTCTCCGCTTGTCCTCCACTTCTAATGTGCAGACACCAAGCGGACTCCCTGTGGATTGCCTTCTTAGGGCAACGTCCGTTCTCAAGAATGAGTAACGATGTTTCAAAGGAACAAAGACGTATTTAACCTAGAACCACATGGCTTAGTATCCACTGCAGTATATACTTGGATGTAATTATTTTAAAGAAATGTACCCTTTGAAAACATTCTGCTCAAGTTTGTCAAATATAACATTCAAATATCATTCCCAAGAAGGCAGTAGAGTCTGAACGCCAATGAAGTTAGGAAGAAAGTCTTTGTACACTGGGCTCATGACGTAGAACTTAGGAAACAGGTGCTTCTGTTACCGATTAAATGTTCATAGGCTTTGTGACATAATGCCACAGAAATGTTTTTGTTCATCTTTGAGAGCCTGGAAGATAAAGACTGAATGTAGCCAAGACTGGTGGCATATGCTTATCGTCTCAGTATTCTGGGAGGCTGAGAGAGGAGGAATCGTGCTTTGATTTTAGCCTAGGTAACTTAGTGACTTAACAAGACCCTGTCTTACAATACCAATTTAAAAGGACAATGGAAGTAGCTCAGTACAAAGGCCCGGGGTTCAGTCCACAATAGCACACCACACAGATACACACACACACACGCACACACGTGATCAAATGCGGGGGCTGCTATGCTACTATCTCCAAGCTTAGACATTATTTCTCAGCAGGAGTAATGGGTTGGAGATAATAGCTGTTACAGGACAAACGGAAAACGTCACTCGCACTCAAGCTGCTGAAATACCATTGTGAACCAAGGCAAACGGCTTTAACTGTTGAGATAGGGTTCCTATAGGAGTTTACATATACATTTCAGTGATTAGAAGGCAGCTGCCAAGTCTCTTCCTAGAGAATCGCCTTTCTCAGAGGACATTAACCACGTCCTTTGATTTGTAGCAGCTCCACTATGTTTGGCCACTGGCTGTAGCTAAATCTAGAAGACCTACTTCTGCATGAGCTCTGTCCCTCCCAACTGGTAGTCCTGAATCTGCGCTCTGTGTGTCCAAGCTTTGGGCAAGCCTCTATTCTAAATACTGCCGAATGAGAGAGAGGCAGGATCTGGCTTGCCGAGGTAAGGGTGATAGCTTACAGTCACACACTTGCTGGGTTGGAAGCAGATGGTTGGAGTATTATTCGGATTTCCGTTGCCTCCGTGCTAGGAATCAAACTCAATACACAGCCTGGAGATCCTTGAGGTTCCACTGACTTCCAACATCATTCAATAGTGCTTCACTCCATCCAGATCCAATACATCGATAAGTCTTGTCAAATATGCCTTCCATATGTCTCCACAGTGCTTATTGCTCCAAACTAATTTATTTTCTTCTCTAGTACGCTCTAATACTGCCTTCCCCTGAGCTGTAGGAGTCGTCCCTCAATACGTAAAGCCCTGATCGTGTGGACCCTAGTACCTGATCTCATTCATTTACCTGTGTGCTTACCGCGGCCCACAGCTTCCCCTTTGGTGGGGTGAGTGAGTTTCCTAAGGCTAGGGACTATATCTGTTTTATTCACTCGGTTCTCAAATCTGAACTAATGAGTGGGGTCAAGGGAAGTCGCGGCCAGCATTCTGACATAGCTGACTCCTCACAGGACCCGTGAGCTGGGCTTCAAGCTCAGTGCAAGAAACTTGTCTCCAAGGTGAGGCTTTGAAAGCCAGGTCCTGGAGCCCTAGGGCAGAATGGTGGTGATGTCGCTCTGCCCCCTTGTGCAGCGCGAGGTGGGATAGGAGACTTACCGAATACGGTACTCATAGAGAGACAGGAACCAGGCTGACAAGGAGCCAGAAAATGGA
>PVJA010053558.1:0-11925 GCA_004027025.1 Myocastor coypus
AAGAAAGAAAGAAAGAAAAAACAGGAAAGAATATACTTCCCTTTGGACTAAGAAGAAGCAGATACATATACAATCAAAGGTTTTGCAATTGCAGTGTGCCACCAGTGAAGCTTGTGACGTTGGAGGCTATTGAATCTAAGCCTCCTAAAGCTCATCTCACCAATCTAGCTCTGCATTCCATGCATTGTAATTAAGGATTATTTTTTTGTTTTTTTCCTTGCTGGGTGGTCAAGGGCAAGTCGAAGCAAGACCTGTATAACAAAACATTCATTTTTTTTTTTTTTTTTTTTAACAGAGCTGCTCTTTACCACAGGCTGTGTTAGTGAAGGCACAAATGAGTGGCTGCCAATACCACAAATACCATCTCTCCTTTCTTATTTCATCAAGACACATGGTAACTCACCTAGTCTGAAAGTTTAAGGGAAACCATATTTCAGTTTTCAGTTAAATGTACAATTGCTGGTAACTGTACCAAAGAGATAGCTTAGTGGATGATGCACTAGAAACATGTTTATCTAAGCAGTTCAGGCTGGTCTTGAGCTCACTTTTGGAGCCCAGGCTGGTCGGGAACTCACACTAATCCTCCTGCTTCAGCCTCCCAAGTACTGGGATTACAGGCATGCACCACCACACCCAGCTCTGTAATAGAGGTTTAAGAAACACTAGATTGTCAGGCATAGTGAAGCATGCCTGTAGTCTCAGCACAGGGGAGGCTGAAGTAGGAGGATTGCTGTGAGTTTGAGGGCAGCCTAAGCTACATAGAGTTCAAAGTCAGCCTGAACTACATAGTGAGACCTGGTCTAAAAAAAAATAAAAAAATAAAAAATATATGTATATATACACACACATATATGTATATATATATATAATTATTTAAATAAGTATAAAACCCCACACATTTAATATCACATATATAATGATTCAGTCATCTGTAATTGCATCTTGTTGCTGATACCTGGGCAAAAAACAAAACAAAACAAAACAAAAAACCCCCAAAAACTTCAATTGGAGGTAATAAATATAATATGAGGGAAATAACAGTCTCTATCACTTCACAAATTTAATAATTTCATAACTTTTCTTGAACTATTCAGTGAAAAAGTTAATTTCTAGTTGGGCAAGGTGGAGCACACTTTTAATCCGAGCACTCTGGGAGGCTGAGGAAGGCAGAAGTTTGAGCCCAGCCCAGAAAACTTGGCAAGACCTTTTTTTTTTTGGCAGGACTGGGGTTCAAACTCACAAGCTTGCACTTGCCAGGCAGGCACTAGTGCCACAGAGCTATCTCCCCAGCCCCAAGACCTTCTTTCAAAATTTAAAACATAAAAGTAAAAGAAGTCTGGGGACACGGATCAGTACAAAAGCTCCAGGTTCAATCTCCACTATGTGGGGAGAAAAGTCTAAATTCCCACAGCACCGAAATCCCCTCAGCTCATTGCTAGAATTATTTCACATAGAAAAGATGGCTTCCATCTTGTTTTAGGACAAAACAAGAAAAACACAGGTCTGAAACCTTTATATTTCTCGTATGTCTTTCCATTTACGTTTTCTAAAACACTCCTACTTTTTTAAGATATGGTCTTAGTATGGAGTTTACGTTGGCTTTGAACTCTTAGTAATCCTGCCTCAGCCTTATGTGTTAGGTTTGCGGTGTGTACTACCACGCCTTGCCTCTAAAACATTTCTGTTCCAAGACTGATTAATTACCTGTAGATCAGCAATTTGTTTTAGGGAGACTTTAAAAAAAAAAATCACTCATTCTTTCATACTCACCTCATGTCCAATAAGACAACATATTTTCCAAACACAAAATTCCATTTCAATTTACTCCACCTTTAAACTGCTAATCCCTTGAAGCTCTAGAATTTTATGATTCTATGACCCAGTAATCTAACTCCATAAAGGCCGAAAACCAGCCTCACAACTAATTCCAATAGTTAATCATTTGATTAGATTACCTTTATCCTAGACCAGAAAACACGGGAGAAATTCAGAAGAGTAAACAGTAGTGGCGTAGACAGGAGGGCCCAGACGTCCCCCAGACATGATCACTTTAAAGGTCCCTACCTTTTCTAACTTAATGGGATCAGTAGCATCTAGACTGGTTCCCACAGCAGCCAAACTAGAGGAGTGAATCTCGAGACAGTTCTTTCACCAAAGGCTGGAGCTGACTGCTTTCAGCCTTTTGTTTTATATCTCATACTCGCACATACAGATAATTCTATGTTAGACTCATGTTCAGAATAACAGCTCAATAAAATAATCAGCCTGCAGGATATTAAATTTTATTTTGAATTGGAAAATACTTTATTTTATTTTTTTTAAAGAATTATTTATTTTATTTATTTATTTTTTTTCTTGTTTCAGAACTTTTGCTTATTTATTTATTTTTATGGCTGGCTCAGCCCGCCCTCAGGGCAGGGCTGGCGCAGCATGTGGTGCTGGGGATTGAACTGCGGTCCCTGTAGCTGCCTAAGCTTTCCTAAGCAGGCGCTTTAGGCCACTGAGCCATCCTGCCGGGCCCCAATATTTTATTTTTTAAAGGAATTTAAAAAATGCATTTATTTATTTTTTTAAACTTTATGTTATGGTCACCTCAGCCTGCCCTGGGGGTGGGGCTGGCATACCATGTGATGCCGGGGATCGAAGTGCAGTCCCTGTGGTTGCCTAATCTTGCCTAAGCAGGCACTTTAGACTGCTGAGCTATCTCACTGGCCCCTGGTAAATGCTTAAACAATAAATAATAATTCAACTTTATTCAATAATTCTACTTTATTTTATTTTTTATAAGCAGAACAGATTTATTGGGGGAAAGAAAGCTCCTGTCTGAGCAAGGGACAGGAGGGGGATCCCGAGTGTGTTGTCTCCCCAACTTTATTTTTAAATATATGCATATTAGAGAGATTCTGTAGTAGAGTGTAGGGTTTAAGGTACTTTTATTGGATAAAAAATAGTTGATGTTTTATCAGGTACAGTGATGCATGCCCCTAATTCTAGCTACTTGGGAGAGTGAGAGGCAGGATGATCACAAGTTGGAGGCCAGCCCCAGCAACTCAGGGAAACCCAGCCTCTAATAAAAAAATTGAGAAGGGCAAGCTCAGTGCACAGCACTTACCTGGCATGCACAGGCCTTAGGCTCAGTGTTTGGTACCACCAAAAACCCCCATAAAACAAACAAACAAAACACCATTTCTAAACAGGTTGAAAGTTCTTAGAAGTTTGTGTATCTAAACATTTCTAAGTCTACCCAAGAAATTTAATTTAGGCTAATAGATGACACTTTTCATAAAAAAAGGTTTGCTGACTAAAGTGAATTTGAGCCCATGGATTACATAATGTCTCAAGTATTGGGATTTATTGTCCTAGTAGTTCAACAGATTTTTTTTCTTTTGCTTGAGGCTTATTGTTGGAAACATCATCTTCTTCCCTAAAGGAGAGTACATTTAGTAGAGGAGGAAATTATCAGTACATTTGTTGTGGCTTTTGGTTGATCAAGTCTGAATGTGTTTTCAAAACAGGAAATCCAGCGGCTGCAAAAAATTCCTGCCTATGTGTCAGTTTCCTAGACTGGTTTTCAGCTTGAATGTATGTGCCTGAGGTTATGTAATTTCAGCTCTCTTCACATGTGATAGGCCATCACTGGGGGTGGAGGGGAGACTGGCTACTTATAAACATGTTGAAAAGATAAAAGGAGAAAATTAAGAAAAGAAAAAAATCAAACTATAAGAAAGGCATAACTAAGAAAGGAAAATATTCATTATAGCTGTAGCTCTCTGGAAAAGAGCAAATCAGAGAACAGGTGCCTTTGATCATTTGTAATTAGCTCTTATCAATACCTTATTATGGATCCTTATTCCCTTGATAAGTCTAATTCTTCAGATTGATACCCAGGCACACACCCATATATCCTGTTTATGTGCATATAAAACCATCACCTTATAATACTGAGTTATCTCAAATGTTAGAGCAAGAGGCAGTAGCGGAGCCCTACATGTACAAAGACCACTGATTCTTTACCTCTACAAGCAGCAAAGGCTTGCTGGGTTACTGGCTTCTAAACTTGGAACACTGGTGGGACAAGTTCTACAAGACCGCTGGCAAGAACTCCTGCATGGCTAGAAGCCACAGAAAGACTGTCCACTGATACAGTGATTCGGGGGATAGGTGCTTCCAATAGATCCACTTTTTCTCTTTTATACTGTCTTAATAATTGCCACCAACAAAAACTGTGGCACCTCTGGCTGTGGACGGCATGTGGTTCCTTTTGACCTCATATCTCTTAGTGCAAATACTCACTTAATAAAAAAAAATAAAAAAAATACTCACTTAATAAATATTTAATAATAACCATCATGACTCACTTGGGAGATCAGCCTCTAGGACTCAGGAGGTCTGTTGCTAATCTCAACCGGCATGATTTGCGGGAAGTAAATGATCTATGACGTATCTAAAGAGAATGAAAGTGCATACAGGATGCTTCTACTTAGGGCTTTTTTTGGTAGAGAAAGAAATAAACAAGTTAAAAGAGACAATGTTTTCTCTTGACTTAAAGTCTACGTAACTTAAAGGGGGTGGAGGTCCTCCAAACCCCCAGAAGTAAAACCAAACCAAATTACTCAAGCTGAGCTGCGCAATCCGAGTGTAACCACATCAAGTGAGCCCGATCTGCTGCAAAACATCATTTAAACTGGAGCTCTGACTTATTGTTCTCTTACTAGAGCAATTTTGTTTTGAAGAGCACAGAACACCCTGTTCTGAATGTGGCTGGCACATGAACTCGATGTGCTGACAGCAATTTGTACTCCGATTAAAATGGGGGGGGGAGGAGGAGTGCATAGCAGTAACAAAAACTGGAATGCAAGAACCCCAAAACTGTACAGTTTGTATTTTAGGAAGCAAAACTGAGAAAGAGGCTTGAAAACTTTTTTTAAAAATTGCTGTAAATGCTCCAGCCTAAAGAAGTTAGCTCTGGTAAGTGTCTATTTTCCCCCTTTCTAATTATAGTAGCTGGTGTCTGATAGCTTTGCACTCATTCCCAAAACAATTACTGGGTCATGGGGATCTGAATGGGAATGCTGTAAGGCACCAGTACTAGGCAAGGCTGGTCACTGGGCCAGGGAAAACCAGGTTGGGACAGGTTACTACTCCCTCTTGGCTGGCCAGGGTTTTCCTTGTTGCCTGCTTCATGCCAAATGAGTCTCTGTCTATTAGAGCAAGGCATAGAGAGAAAGGGACCTTGCTGATCCCCTGTAAAGGACAGCAGAGGGATTTCTAAAAGCAGGAAGGGCACATCGATCCCTGATTACAAGGCAGCAGCTTTTATCAGGCATGATGGTCATGTTTTCCCCCAACTGCCTCTGTCCTCCGTGTGCTATCTGAGGTGAACAAACACCAGGGAGAGATTACTTGTGGCGCTGAGGGCAGATGCTAGAAGGGCAGTGGGAGCCCAGCTACTAGAAGACCACCACATTTATTCAAGTGACTCCTCAGCCTAACCAGGAAAGCATACACTACTCCCCATAACTTTACCACAGACACATTCCCCTCTCCCTTCATAACAGCCGAGCACCTGAGCCAGTCCCATTCTGCTACTTAACAGATGTGGCTTGGGAAGTACTTGAAACTGTAAGTTCTGCTTCTTCATCTATAGAACAGGGATAATACTAGCTTGTTCATAACTGTTGGCTGGGCTGACTTAGTGCTATCTAATATGGAAACACAGGGTAAAGTGTGGATACACATGCTAGTTAAGATTATTTCCCTGTAATTAAAAGTAATTTATACCAAATTAAACACATCTTAGAACTCTGTTAGGAAAACACTTAATGGCTCCATAAAAAAGGCTGTCAAAACATGAATAAAATTCCTAGTAGACAAAGGCTACAAAGTATCTTATACTTCTTTCACAGTACTAAGCACATAGTTCAGGGCCAGAAAACATTTAATGACTAATCTGAAAACAGGACATTAGGGAAAGGGAGGTAATTTTCACGAACTTAATAGTTATTTTATCTTAAAAATCTATTAGTATTCCTATTTTAATAAAGTCCAGGAGACTGTTCAGATTTACTACTGATAGGGAGTTTTTGTTTTGTAATGCTATTTTAAAATAAATGATGCATTGGTTGGGGTTTTCTCAGCATGAATAGACTTTTTTTTTTTTTTTTTTTTGTCTTTTTGAGACAGCGCCCCACTCTGCAGTTCAGGATGGCCTTGAACTAACTTTGTAGCCCAGTCTGGCTAACTCACAGCTATCCTCCTTCCTGAGTCTCCTGAGTGAGTGCTGGGATTACAGGGGTGCACCACAACAACGGGCTTTTTTTGGGAAAAGTGGTATACACAGAAAAAAAAAATTGAATATGAAAATTGTCCAATTTAGCCCAAGACACTATAAACTGACTGTATTTCATGAAAACATGTAAGAAAATGGCTTCAAGAATTTACTCTCTTCTTTGACTTATTTGCAAGGACATTCATAACTCCTCTCAAACCACATGAACAAATAAACATCAAAAATCAACTTTATAGTTCTGCCAGGTGTCGACAGCATACATGGAATATTTCTTCTATTTCTACTTTTTGATACATTTTTGTTTTTGCTATTTCATTTATTTCACCAGTCTATATAGTTAGATTTTGTTATCATTATCACTTTGTACTTTTTTTTTTCTTTTATATTATGGCTAGCTCAGCCTGCCCTGGGGGTGGGGCTGTTGCATCATGTGGTGCCAGGGATTGAACCGTGGTCCCGGGGATCGAACTGTGGTCCCCGAGGTTGCCTAAGTAGGTGCTTTAGACAGCTGAGCTAACTTGCTGGCCCCTTTTTAATGTACTTGGTACAGGGTCTCACTATGTATCTTGAACCTGTAGTGATCCTCCCATTTTTTAGCCTCTCCAGCGCTGGAATTACAGGCCTATGCCATACCTGGTCTTGATTTGATGGCCTGCTCAGTGCTCCCTAGGCAGGGCTGGCATGGCATATGGTACCAGGGATCAAACCCTAGGAGGCACTTAGGCCGCTGAGCTATTTCCATGGCCCTATTAGTACATTTTACATATACACAATGATCACATTATCATAGAGAATTTGCATCTCTACATGATATATTTTGCTTTTCCCCCATTTTTCTCCCAACTAGTCTTCCCCTCCTTATTTATAAAAGCTTTGTTTTCTTTTTTCCTTCTTTTTTGTTCTCTCCCTTCATCCCTCATTCCCTTTCCTATTTTCTTCCTATTTCACAATGTCTATTTATATATGTGTATTTTATATTTATATATATTTTATTATATATTTAAATATTGTTATTGTATATTATATATATATTTTTATTTACACTTTGGTTTCTCACACTAGAGAAACAATGTAATATTTACACTTGTGTGTCCAAATTATTTTACCTAAGAATATGGGCTAGGGCCAGCCAGATAGCTCAAAGGATTAAAGTACCTGTTTAGGCAAATACAGGGGCCGAGTTGGATCCCCAGTGTGTCAGTGCTGGCCACGCCAGGAGATGTGCTGAAATATCAATTGAGAATGGGCGTAGTGGCACGTGGGAGGCTGAAAATAACAGGATCACTAGGAGTCGATCTATGTAGTGAGACCCTGTAGACCCTGCACTAAAATACATTTTAAAAAATACGGGTTCAAGGTACATCCATTTAGTTAGAAATGTATCATGCTTCTCTTCTTTATGGCAGAGTAGTACTTTACTGTATAAAGAAAATCATCTATTTTATCCATTTATCATTTGATGGGCATATGGGCTGTTTCCAAGATTTAGCTGTCACACAGTGTGCTGTTATAAACATGGGTGTGCTTAGGGGTGCATATATGGAGTATGATGTTTTTAATTATTTTGGGAAGATACTGAGCAGGGCAATAGCTGAGTCAAATGGAACTTCTAGTTTTCATTTTTCTTAGAAATTTCCACAGTGGCTGCACCAGTCTATACTCCCACCAACAGTGGAGAAGGGTTTCTTCTCCCTCATAGCCCTGCCAGCATTTGCTGTTGGTCGATTTCTTGATAACAGCCATTCTTTCTGGAAAGTCAGCACTGTTTTATTTATTTTTGGTACCAGGGATCAAGCTCAGGACCTTGCATTATCTGAGCTGTCTTGCTGGCCCCGGCCCCATCAGCATTTGTTTCAGTGAGCACCTCTCTCATGTGATGCAGAACACTTTCTCATACATTTGCCATTTCTACTTTTTCACCTGAGAAGAGTGTATGTATTCATGTTATGCAGCTCAGACTCATAGTCATCCTGTTTTCAGCCTACTAGGGCTGGAATTACAGGCATTGTCACCACGCCCAGACCTGGTGGCCTACTCAGCATGCCTGGGGGTGGAACCAGCGTGACATGTGGTGCTAGGGATTGAACTGCAGTTTACTGAACCATCTCCCTGGCCTGAGAATATTCATTTTATTTTATTTTTTATTTTTGTCTTTTTGAGATAGGTCTCGCTATGCACTTCAGGCTGGTCTTGAGCTCAGTTTGTAGTCCAGGCTGGTCTCAAATTTGCACCAGTCCTCCTGCCTCAGTCTCCCAAGGGCTGGGATTACAGGCATGCGTCACCATACCTGGCTCTGACTGTATTCATTTTAGAAGCCCATTTTGGATTGGATTTTTAAATTTGGAGCATCTATTTTACTTTTTTTTTTTTTTTTTTTTTTTAAAAAGAATTATTTATTTATTTTTTTCTTGTTTCAGAACATTTGTTTGTTTATTCATCTATTTTTCAAGGCCGGCTCATCCTGCCCTAAGGGCAGGGCTGGCGCAGCATGTGGTGCCGGGGATTGAACCAAGGTCCCTGAAGCCGCCCAAGCTTTCCCAAGCAGGCGCTTTAGACCACTGAGCCATCCCGCCAGGCCCCTTTTACTTTTTTTTAGGTGCTAATGAATTCTGTCCTGGGCATGGGGCTGGCACAGCATGTGGTGCTGGGGATCAAACTGTGGTCCTGGTGATTGCCTAAGCTTGCCTAAGCAGGTGCTTTAGACTGCTGAGCTATCTCACCGGCCCTCACAGTATCTATTGTACCATTAAGATTTCATTTAGTCGTTCAGGTTCTTATACTAGTAAGACAATATGATGTTTACAAAATATGGAGTGCTTCACGAATTTGAATGGTATCTTGCACAGGGGCCATGCTAATCTCTGTATTGTTCCAATTTTACTGTATGTACTACCAAAGCGAGCATTTGATTTCTTCATATATACGAGGTAGCAATCCCTTAGGAATGGCTAGCAATGGCCGGATGTGGTGGTGCACGCCTGTAATCCCAGGACTCGGGAGGCTGAGGCAGGAGGATTGGTGTGAGTTCGAGACCAGCCTGGGCTACAAAAGTGAGCTCAAGGCCAGCCTGAACTGTACAGAGAGACCTTGTCTCAAAAAGACAAAAAAAAAAAAGAATGGCTAGCAAACATTTTTTCCCACTCTCTGGGTTGTTCCTTCAATCTGTTGGTGACTTCTGCTGTTATGGGAAAGCTTTTCAGTAAGATGAGATTCCAGGAGGCTTGCCAGGCAGCTCAGTTTATTAAAGCACATGACTCGACAGTCACTAGGGCACTGGGGACCACGGTTTGATCTCCACCTCCACATGGAGCATGAGTCCTGCCCTTGCGGCAGACTGAGCCAGCCAAAAAAAAAAAAAAAAAAAAAAAAAAAAATCCCTCTCAGATGATATTCCAGTTATTGATTCTGTTTCTTTATATTATCTCCTGTATGACTGGGGTTTTGTCTTCAAGAGTTTTACCTAGTCTCTTTTCCAGAAGATTTAGTGTTTCTGTTTTAATTTTTATGTCTTTGATCCATTTTGATTTTAGTTTAGTGCATGGTAAGAGACATAGATCTAGTGTTTTAGTCTTTGGCATATGGAGAGCCAGTTTTCCAGCACCATTTATTAGGGCAGCTATCATTCTTCCAATGAAGATGTTTGGCCCTTTTGTCAAAAATGAAGTAGCTAAGTATATATAGAGTCATTTCTGCATCTTCTTTTTTTTAATTATTAAATTTTTTGTTTTGGCATCTTATCTCTTCAATACTTGAGTCTGTTTTTTTCTTTTTTCCTCTCAACATCATGGCTTTGTTTTTTTTTTTTTTTATTTTTTTATGGCTTTGTTTTTTTTAAACTTTATTTATTTATGTTATGGTCAGCTCAGCCCTGGGCCCTGGGCCGGGGCTAGCATGGGAGGTGGTGCTAGGATGGAACTGCAGTCCTGGCACACTTTGCCTAAGCTTGTCTAAGCAGGTTCTTTAAACTGCTGAAGTACCTGGCCTTTTATTTATTTTTTTTTAAATGACAGTAGCTTTGTAGTATAATTTCTTTTTTTTGTGTGTGTGTGTGGGACCAGGGTTCGAACTCACGACCTTGCACTTGCCCAGCAGGCACTTGTGCCTCGGAGCTATCTCCCCAGCCCCTGTAGTATAATTTCAAGTTAGGGATTGTGATGCCCTTGACTTGCCTCTGTTGCCCAAAATTGCTTTGGTTATTCTAGGTCTCTTTTGGCTCCAGCAGAATTTTAAGGACTACTTTTTCTTTTTCTTTCTTTTTTTTTTTTTTTTTTAAGATTTTTAAATTCATTTCTCTAAAACCTCACTTATTTGTTTGTGTTATGGCTCGCTCAGCCCGCCCTGGGGTGGGGGTGCGCAGCATGTGGTGCCAGGGATCGAGGAGCAGTCTCAGCGCTTGCCTTAAGTTTCCTCTGCAGGTGCCTTAGACCACTGAGCCATCTCGCTGGCCCAAGGACTACTTTTTCTACTTAAAGTTATTT
Source organism: Myocastor coypus (assembly GCA_004027025.1). Classification (NCBI taxonomy): domain Eukaryota; kingdom Metazoa; phylum Chordata; class Mammalia; order Rodentia; family Myocastoridae; genus Myocastor; species Myocastor coypus. The sequence goes on from PVJA010053558.1 coordinate 10,768, forward strand.
TTAACATCATAGTCCTGCCATTTCAAATATCTTTCATGATAAATACATACAGTTTAGGAATTACTTTTTTTTTTTTTTTTTGAGACAGTATCTTGCTATGCAGTTTAGGCTGGCAGTGTGCTCACTTTTGTAGCCCCCAAGCTAGTCTCTAATTTGCAGGGATCCTCCTGTCTCAACCTCCCAAGTACTGGGATTATGGGCTGTGTCAGAGATGTTGCTCCAGTCCTTGTGTTTATGCCTCTGAGTGAACTATCTCCCCAGGCCCAGAAATTACTTTTTTTGTTCATTATTGTTTCTTATGCTTTGAACAGTTATTTCTTGGGCTTATTTTTTAGAGGGTTGTTTTTTATATTTTAATATACACTACATTATTTCCAAGATGGGTACATATCTGCATATTCCAAAAGGTTAATTTTGCTCTCATACTTAAACAATAGGCTCTGTACAGAATTCTAGGTTCAAGTTACTGGTTTTTAGAGACACTGCTCCAAGCACTGCCTCTAGTGCCCAGTGTTACTAACACAATTTTCATATCTTTGTACATAATTTGATACTCCCTGGAAGAACTTAGAATTTTCTCTTAAGCAATGGAATTCAGAAATTTCACCAGGTGAAATACCTAGGTGAAAAGTCACTCCTTTTATCTGTCTCAAGACTTTTAGTCTCAAGACTTATCACCTTTTCAGGAAATTTAGTTATGGGTCTGATTAGGTCAGATGCTTATTGTCTCTTCTGGATTTGTCATCCACATCCTCTCACTTTTCTTTTTCCTTCTGTCTCTTTTGTTTTCCTCTGTGTTCTGAGATATCCTTGGCTACTGTTCACATCATCAGTTTAGATTTTAGGAAAAGCCCACTTTGCTTTTTCTCTTAGTCCAAGTTTCAATTTTGATAGATATATTCTTAATTTTTATTTATTTATTTTTTTCTTGTTTCAGAACCTTTGTTTATTCACTCATTTTTATGGCTGGCTCAGCCCGCCCCAAGGGTAGGGCTGGCGCAGCATGTGGTGCCGGGGATCGAACCGCGGTCCCTGAAGCCGCCCAAGCCTTCCCATGCAGGCGCTTTAGACCACTGAGCCATCCCGCCAGGCCCCGTAGACATATTCTTAATTCCAGAAACTTTCTTGCCTTCTTTTTTTTTTTTTTTTTTAAAGTTT
>PVJA010053559.1:0-11927 GCA_004027025.1 Myocastor coypus
TTTTTTTTTTTGATGTGCTGGAGCATGTAGTATTGTTTTCCAACCTTTAACTTTAAGCCTATGTGTTTCTTTATGGGTTAACTGTGTTTCTTGTATGCAGCATATTGTTGGGCTCTGTTTCCTTATCCATTCTGCAAGTCTACTTCTTTTAATTGAAGAATTGAGTCCATTTACATTGATGGTTATAATGAAATGTATTGACTTATGGCTGACATGACTCTTATTCACTAGTGTTTACCAATTTCTCCTCCTATTTTTAGTTGGTTACTCTATTTGGTGGGATATTTCTGTTCTCATTTGTTGGATTCTGGTCATTTTGGTCCCTTTCTAAAATATTTGTTAGAATATTATGTAGCACTGGCTTTGATGTCATGAAATTCTTTAGTTGTTCTTTGTTATGGAAATATTTCACTTCTCCCTCATACTTGAAGGAGAGTTTTGCCGGGTACAATAGTCTGGGCTGAAATTTGTTTTCATGGAGAACTTGAAGCACTCTGCTCCATGCTCTTCTTGAGTTCATGGTTTGTGAAGAGAAATCCGCTGTTATTCTGATGGGTTTTCCTTTAAATGTGATCTGTTTCTTTTATCTAGCATCTTTTAGTAAATTATTCTTCAGCTGGATTTCTGGTATCTTGACTATTATATGTCTTGGCGTGTTTTTAGTTGAGTTGATGTTTTTTGGAGTTCTGTAGGCCTCAGTTACCTGAATGTGTGATTGTTTTCTCAAATTTGGCAAGTTTTCTGCTATTAGTTCTGCCCATATTCTTTTGATATCATTTGTATTGCCTCCTTCTTTCTCATTGATTCCCATTAATCTCATGTTGTTCATTTTTGCATCGTCTTGCAGATGATGAATTATTTTTTTTCCTGCATTCTGGTTGTTTTTAAAAGATCCTTTCTTACTCTTTCACTGGCTGCAACTGTGTCTTCAAGGTTCAAAACTCTATCTTCATTTTCATTCATTTGGCTCTGCCAACTTGTGATCGAGGTTTTATTTTCTTGTATATCTTTTTGAAACTGTTTCGTGCGATCTATGTCTTTCCTATATTGCTCCGTCAGGGAGTCCATCATTTTTCTATTTTCCTCTAATTTTTGATCGATGTCTTCTTTAATAGTATTGAAGTCTGTCACTATGGTTATCCTTTCTCTCTCTAATACAGAGATTATTTCTGTTCTGTTCTCCTTTCTACTTTTGTGTAGTTGTTCGCCTACTTGGGATGCTATTGATTTAGCCATGTGTTTATCAACTTTAGATATTATTTCTGCTCTGATGTCCTCTATACGTTTCTCCAGCCGTTTTTCCACTTCATGTATTTCTTTTTTTACTTTTGATGTTATCTCTGATCTCAGTTGCTCTATAAGTTTCTGCACTTGTGTGTCTGCCTCAGATTGTACCACTTCAGAGGTTTCATCGGTATGATTCCCATTTTCTTCCATGATCGTGTCTTCTGTATTTGGTTTGGGTGGGCACGGGTCCTGAGATTGCCTCGTGCTCCTTGTTGTTATCATTTTGTATGAAAGCGACCTCTGCACTTTGGTGGCGTTATGTTGTGTCTATGGGCGTTTGGTCTGGAGACTCCAAGCTGGTTCCTCTACACAGGTTCCTGTCTTCGTGTTGGAGCTCGGGTTGCTAGCTGCTGTGAAGCCCGGCGGATGTGGTCTGTAGGTGGATGTGGAGCTTTGGGATTGAGTAGTCCTGGTAGGGTCGTGGACCAGATCGGTTGCCAAATGAGATGTTTGATGGGTTCGGTGCTGCAGCTTGGGCTAGAGGGGTTCAAAAAAAGAAAAAAAAAAGGGAGGGGGTGAATGGGGGAGGGGAAGGTGGGCCAAGGATCCACGCGGGCTTGGCTATCAGCGGTGTGGTTTCGGTCGGGGCTGGAACAGGAAGTTAGTCGCAGGAACGCAGAGGTGGGGCAGAGGGGCGTAGGGAGCTTACTCGCGGCGGGCGTGTGGGCTTGGTTATGAGTGATGCGGTTTGGGTCGGGGCTGCAACCGATAATAGTTACTCTTAATTTGGCTCTTACAATGTGCCAGATCTACTTTAAATTCAAATTTAACATTCAGTGCAAGCTTGAATGCCTTCAGAGACTTAGTGAATATGATAAATGGCTGAAGTAGGCTGGGCTAGGAATGCATTAGGGATTCGTGAGGTCTGTGGCAAACTGCCACTTGTGTGTCCCCCGTAAGGTCAGCTGCCACCCAAGTGAAACCAAACATTTCCCAGTGTAGAAATGAGAGTGGAGCTCCCAGTTCTACTTTTTCTTAAATCAGAAATATGGATTTGATTTTAGTGTAAAATTCCTAGATGTTTTACCACTATATTTGCCAGCAGTTGAGGGCCATCTATGTGCAACCTCTCAAACACAAGCATTCTACACCAAGAGCTTTTGTGTAAGACTGACAAACGTAGGGTCTATGTCAGCTTGTTGATTGCGGTGTTCGGAAAACTAAGTCAAAATTGCACAGAGCTAGTGTTGAAGCTTTATTTCTTATTTTTCTTGCCCACTTCTCTTTTTCAATAAGATACATTATACTTCTTGTTAGTACCTAATATTTACATGCCTTATGTGGAGTTAGTACATGAACGGAACACATCATAATTGCCCTTTCACCTCCCCCCCCCCCAATCTCATGGAGGTCATTTCAGAGAACAGTGAAATATCGTCAGAAGTCTGGCTAGAAAGGAGATATGCATGAACGGGATTGAAGCAGGATAGATAAGGGTAGCTCAAAAACTGCCAAGCCAGCCATGAAGAAAGCTGTCCTCCTTCATCCATGTTGCTCAGTTTGTGTAGACACTCTATGCCTTTGGTGTTGCAGACAGGGTGCCAGGGTGTGACCTCAGAGCCCTAGGTCAGCAAGCATAGAGACAGGCTTAACCTGGCTTCCATGTAACACAGGCTTATGTTGTTTCCGTCTCACTTTAAATGTCCTGACTCAGGGAAATTTAATGGCTGTATTCTCTTGATATTTTCTTCCCATGACACTCCCAACATCCTCATGTTATAACCATTTCCAATGTTTTATCCATTTATGTCAGAACCATTTTCCTCATAAATAGAAGGGCAGTGATTTTCTCCCTCTTGTTCACCTATCAGCTAGGGCCACAACACTTAATACATAGTGGGAACTCCACAAATAATGCTATATGGGAACAAATGAATGGACAGTCCTTTGACCTTGGCAATGGGTAACTTCACAGCCCTTTCAATAAAACAGCGATACGGCCTGGCGGGATGGCTCAGTGGTCTAAAGCACCTGCTTGGGAAAGCTTGGGAGGTTTCAGGGACCACGGTTCAATCCTCGGCACCACATGCTGCGCCAGCCCTGCCCTCTGGGGGGTGGGCTGAGCCGGCCAAAAAAAAGGAGTGAATAAACAAAGGTTCTGAAACAAGAATAAAAATAATAAATAAAAATTAAAAAAAAATAAAACAGCGATAGTAATGGTGCTACTTAGAACTGCTATCTTCCATGTGCTAACACCACTGAGAATTTGTACCCTATCTACAGAAGTGCTCATAGCTACAGATTCTAACAACCTCTCAGGATTCAACTAACTATGGATAGAAAATAGTTTTTAAGTTGCATCTGCACTGAACACTGAAAATTGATATTTTCTTGTCGTTATTCTCTATAAAATGTATTTTAACAACTTATATGGATTAAGTATTAGAAATAACCTGGAGATCACTTAAAGTACAGGAGAGATGTGCATAGATTATTATAAATACTACATCATCTTACACAAGGTATTCGAACATTCAGCGATTTGGGAATCCGTGGGTTCTAGAACCAATCCTCAGTGAACACAAGGGAGATCACCTTTGTTTTCCACCACAGGCCTATCAGTTTACTTCAAGACAGGCAGATCAACACATTCTGCCTTTCTGTACTCATAGAGCTTACACTGTCTAGTGCATTGATTTAATAGCATTGCCTCCAAGGGCAAGTGAAATAGGTAAGAAATTGATTTGAAAACTTAACTGAGCTATTTATTATTTTTTTCATTTTTAAGGAAGAGTCTATAGGGTGTTCAGGTCTCACTACTAGATCAGACTGGTAGTGACCCACCTGTTTACAGCCTCCCGAGCTGGGATTATAGGTTCATGCCACCACACACCCTAGCAGCTATTTAAACCCTCTACTCTTTTCTGCTAGAATCACTAAACACTTTATAGCAATAAAGTAATACTGTACCTGCAGTTCAAATTAGGTTTTTTATTCATTTTAATGAGAAAAATATAAATGAAACACCTTCAAAACAAGTTAGTAGGACAACTACAATTATTAATACATTGCATAGGGTTGTCTTTGTAGCAGTTATTCAGAGGACAAGATGCTGACATGATATCTTGCCCAAGCAATATCAGTACAAACCTTTCTTCTCATTGAACTAATAGAAGGTAGCTATATATCTATCCTATTTTGCTGACAAAACAAAACAAAAAAGGGGATAGAAATGAAGGACAGGACCATTTTGTAGTCAAATTAGGTTTTGCATAAAGAGAATTCATCAACTTGGATAAAGGATTTAAAAGAGTGTCTGACCTTCTTGGTTCCTGAGCCCTTCCTATATATGTGAGCTATACTATCAGCCTGGCTGCCCACTCTCCCCAGCTCCAGCCTTCTCCGTTTCTAGCTCTGCATCCTAGCGAAATTAGAGTATCTCTTCCTTAGTAACTGAACTAAATCTCACCTCTCATTGGTCATATAGAGATAAACTACTCATCTTAAAACCAATCATTATACACAATGGATTTATTATGATAATTGGCTTAAATCAATGAGGACCTCCTTTTTTTTTTTTTTTTTTTTTTTGGCTTGACCAAAGAAAAATTACAAGATAAGAGCTAAATAAAAGTGTTTCTTCAAGTGTAACTCCAGGGTCAGTTTTACTAGAAGAATGGTAAATGCTGTGGGAATAAGTATAGCAGTCCATACTTACTAAAATGGATAAGAATTCTCCCATTATTAGAAGTCACATATTGCAGAAGTTTTAGATGCTTGAAGAGCATCAGATTTGCAATGCTAAATTTGTAGGACATGGGAAATTTTCAATAAAAAGGTCTTTCTAAAAAAGAAAAGCTGATGTATTTCCTTTGTCATTGCAAGCTACAAAAGTGAAAAACAGGGAATCTACATATTAGTTTTAAGATGACAAATCCTTACTAGTGCTTGTACAGTGACTCGTGAAAAGAACTTTTAAACATTCTGATGCTCAGGTCCAACCTGCAGTGATTCTGACTTAATTCATCTGTGCTATGGTCTGAGTGTGGGTGTTTTCTAAAAACTGATCCTCTACTTTGGATGCAATTAGGAAACCGTAAAGAATTCCAGAGTCCCTCTATAACACAAACCAGTTGCATCACAATTCAGAGGCGGGATCTGGCATCAGAATATTTTGAAGCTTCGATGAGCAGCCAGCCCACTTACCATCAACCAAAGGGAAGATAAAGAACATATCTCTGGTAGGCAGACATCTGCTCAGTAAGGAAGCTGGGTGTTTACGATATAAACTTTTCTTTCCATATCCATCTTTTCATCCCTATGGTGCATACAGTACAGGTTTGAGTTAGACAATCTATGTCTACAAAGTTAATTGACAATATTACATCAACTTTACACCTATGGAACTTGTGTAGTAAAAGAAGCAGCTTGGGCTGGAGCTAATTTTCATAGTTCACACATAAGATACCAGAAGTGAAGGGCACTGTCAGTCAGCTGAATTAAGGGTTTACACTAAGAGCTAATATTTAACTGGAAGTTAGTTTGGCCCAAAACTGTTCTAAGCAGTTGACATAGACATGAGCTACTTAATGCAACCTTATGTGTTACCATTATCCTGTTTTTGAAGACAGGAAAATCTAGACACAAAGAGGCTCAGTAAGTAGCCCAAGACCTCCTATTACTATTAGAGAGCGGAGCTAATATTTAGTCTAAGGGTCCTGGCTCCCAAGCCTACTTACTTCGTATTTATATTTGTGGGGGAGTTGGACAGAGGGATATATGAGATGGATATGAGGGACATTAGGGGCCACATATCTAAACCTCCCAGAATGCATAAAGATGAAAAGGTAGTTCATAGGGCCACAAGTCCAAAAAACTCAAAAACACATAGTCTTAAGCAATGAATGCTCTTACCCTCTCCTCCCTATACCCTGATTCATCACTTAGATTTGCCCTAAGGTCAATCATATAATACTGTACACAGTCTTTCCCCTTGTCCCCTCCATGAGTTCCTTCACAGATACATTCAACACTCTTCACTTCTGCCCATTTCTCACTGTAGAGGTTAAATAAATATTTATTTTTCAGTTTCCCCTGCAGACAGGGGTCAATTCTAGACTTTCTTTCTCTCTTCTCTCTTACCTCTTTTCTCTCTTTTCTCCTCTCTCCCCTTTCTTCTCTCTCCTCTCTCCTCCCTTTCTCTCCATGGCCCGTGTGTCTTTGTTATTTTTCTCATTGCTGAGACAATACCCAACACTCAAAGGAGGAAAGGTATATTTGGTTCACGGTGTGTAGACGTTTTGGTTCATAGTTGGCTGGCTCCAAGACAGGGCAGTATAGCAGAGGGGCATCATCACAGGGGCGGAGGAGAAACAGTTCATGGCAGGCAGAAGATAGCAGAAGATAGGCCATAGCAGCAAGTGTTTTTTATATTCTATCCAGGCTACACACTCAGGGTGGGAGCCTTCATTACCTGTGGCCAAAATTATGCCAAACAAATCAGTGGACTAATTTAGTAATCACACACCCCTGATCCAGCATCACACATTCTGTGCCCAAACGTCTCTGAAAAGTCTTTCCAATCACTTGATGAGGTTTTGTGGGGACATCTAGACATAAACCATAACAGCATGTAAAGAGAAGTCTCCTATAAAGCTTTTCTTCTTTGATAAAAATGATTATATATATTATTATAATGATATAATCATATAATGATAATAAAACTGTACATACATATCATACATCTCTCCTGATATAATTATCACATAATGATATAAATATATATATACACACACATTATGTATAATATTCTTTTCCTTTCTTCTCCCATTATTATACCTCTGCTTCTTTTTTTTTTTTTTTTTTAATTTGCCCATTGAAGACATGATTCTTTTTTTAAAATGTATTTGGTATAAGGTCTTACTATGCAGCTCAGACTCATAGGTAGTGATTCTTCTGTTTTCAGCCTCCCCAGTGCTGGGATTGCAGGATGTGTGCCACCAGGCCTGGACTCTGTTGCTGTCTCAGTGTGCCCAAGGGCAAGGCTGGTGCTGGGGATCAAACTCTGGTCCCTGTGCTTGACTAAGCACTTGTTTAGTCCACTGAGCTATCTTGCTGTCCCTCTGAAGACATGATTCTTGAAGCTTTGGTAGCTCGTTTTCAACCGTGAGACAATCAGCCTGCGTAAGTATAAGACAAAGCAATATTCACAAACTAATACTGTCAAGACAGATGGATGAAGCAAATTGGTTCTTTAATCCTTGAACCAATGAAGAAGCTTTCAGATTGTTTTTCTCTTTTTTTTTTTTTGTTTTAGTAGGATCGTTTTCCTTCTTTAGCAGTTATTATTTAAATTGTATATTGCATGCACTTAGAACATTTCTAACTGATAAAGCAATCAGCAATGTCTGCCATTCCCAGGAATTACAGCTGTGTTTGTTAAATCATTTTTATGACACCCAAGGCTTACTCTTACTATATTTATGATAAAGATTTTACTGAATTTTATTTTTCAATTAAACAGAGGTGTTTGAAGGACATGAGGTATGCAAGCATAGGCTGATCTCAGTAATGGAGGATATAATGTGCGATTCCTGCACATGGCAGTAGGATAGACTAGGTGATCCCTTTAAAATCTATGACCCTAATTCTTTTAATGATGCCCCCTTTCGATGTATAAACACAAAAATGCCTTGTTGACAGTTGATGTAGGTGACAGCTTGAACTTTCTTGAGTTGTTCAACATGCTAACCAGGATTTGAACATGTCACTGTTTGAGCCCTGAGTGATCATTTTACCATTTTTCTAACATATGAAGAAGTTGAATCTTTTTACATACATTGGGAACTGCAACATGAAATACAGCTATTTGTGATGTGGGAAATTTCCAGCTAAGTTTGTACTGTGCAGATGATTTATGGTTCTTTGCTATTCTGATATGCCTGTTGGTACTCTTCTGTGACTTTATAAGAAGTAATATGAAAATGGCTGCAAAAATATTCATTTTATATTCAAATATTAACAAAAATATTTCCTCTAATTAATAAGTCACTTGTTTCTATTTTTTCCATGCACAAAACGCATATAGAAAACATCCTACCAATATCCTTTTAAGGAAGCTTAGGGTGAAATTCATCTCGGATGGTGTTTTGTGTAGTTAGCTTCTCATTACTACAAAAATACTTGAGATAATCAACTTGAAAGGAAAAAGTTTATTTTGGTTCACTGTTTTAACAATCCATTCATAGTTAGCTGGCTATTTGCTTGGGACTCGTGGGAATGTGGCATATCACAGATGAAGTAGGAGGCATAGCAAAGCCATTGACATCATTAGCCACTTTCCATCAACCCATCTCTCAGAGATTCCACTGCCTTCCAATAGTGTGACTGTACAGACAAAGCCTATAATTAATGCAGGGCTTTTGAGACCATATTCAGAATACAAACTTTAGTAATGTTACTTGTAGAATGTACCACAGTCTATAATCACAGTTGAATTATTGTGGAGACACATCCATGTAAAGCTCTGCTTTGCAGAGGCTCCAAACTCGACATGACTTTGTCAGAGCTTCTCATAGATGTTTCTCCACAAATTACCTTGCCAAAAGAATAAGAAATGGAAGATAAAAAATATTAACAACAACAACAAAAAAAACCCTACACACATACTCAAGCCTTTCACAAGTAGCAGTATTAAGTTTCTAGTGCACCATTTGCTTAGAAAGTTTCTCAATATTTTGTCTGTCTTTCCTGAGTAGCTTTTTGGTGGTTGGGAAGAAATATGGCATCTTTAATAAATGGTGCTAGAAAAACTGGCTTTCCATATGCTGAAGACTAAAATCAGACCCATGCCTACCACCATTTACAAAACTCAAGTCAAAATGAATCAAAGATTTAAATATTAAAACAGAAACACTAAATCTACTGGAGAAGAAAGCAGGTAGAAATATTGAAAACATAGGGCAGGTAGAAAGCTCATGTACAAAAACCAAACTGCATGGGAAAGATTTTAAAGAATCAACAACTGGTATTTCATCTCTCTGAAAAGTTTCTGCATGTTGAAAGATACTACTAACAGAGTTAAAAGAAAACTCATGGATTGGGATAAATTATAAAAATTATAAATTTTTATAATTTATATAATATAAAAATTATAGCTGACTGTCACTCAGACTTGAGGACTTGTAACTAGAACATATGAAGAATTAAAAAAAATTAGGCCCTCAAAATTCAAAGACCCATTCCAAAAATGGGCATCTGACATGAATATACATTTCTCAGATGAAGAAATATAAATGGCAAATAAATATAAGAAAAAATATTCAACACTACTGGTCATTCAGGAAATGCAAATGAAAAGAACATTGAGATTTCATCTCACCCCAGAAAGAATGTCTATTATCAAGAAGAAGTCAACCAATAACAAATATGGGAGGGGTGGAGGTGAAAAAGGAGTGCTTCTCCATTTTTGGTGGGAATGTAGACTGGTAGAATCACTGTAGAAATCAGGGTGAAGATTCCTCAGAAATCTAGGATAGAGGTACCATCCAAGCTAGATATTACTTTCCTGGGTATTTTTCCAGATGAACCAGAAACATTATACCACAGTGATATATGTGAACCCATGTCTATATCAGCACAATTTGTCATAGCTAAATATTAGAAAAAACTCAAATGCCAGCCAGAATGGAGAAATGAATGAACAAAGATGCAATATATCTGCACAGTGTAGCATTACTCAGCTATAAGGAAAAAATGAACTCCCAATTGGAATGAAAAACTGGGATAAAAAAGGATAAATCAAAGAAGAAAAAAGATATATTTGTGTATATATGCAGGGTAATTTAGATAATTGTACTGCCAATTTCTGCTGGTCTTTTGCAAGAAGCAGCTAATACTTAAATTTTTTGTCCTTTTCTTTTTTAATTTCTTATAACCATTTTGCTGAAAGTTTTGTTTTTAAAATCAAGTTTGCATATTTATATCTGGTAACCTAGATAACTAACTTGAATATAACATCATGCAATGCAGCGACCATAGTTGAATTCTTATTATTGTTTAGAGAAATTTTATAACATTTTTAATGCTTTATTTTACTATTTTTATTCTTTTTTGATGTAGTTATTTCATTTTTATTCATTTTAATGAAAAAAAGATAAAATAGCAGTGAGACAGGTTCAAAACAGGTTAGTAGGGCAGTTACAATAACTGCATATTGTTGTGTATTGCAGTATACATTGCATACTGCAACAGTGTGCAATATGTAAGATATATTGTCTTTGTATTCTTTAAAAACTAAATTCCAAAGGGCCAGCCAGATATCTCAGTGGACTGCAGCACCTGCTTAGGCAGAGCACAGTGGTTGGGGTTTGATCTCCAGCCTGCCATGCCTTGGCATGCCAGCCCCTCACCTGGAGTGCACTAACCTGGTGATTGAGGCTGGGTGTGGTGGACCTCACCTGTAATCCCAGCTCTTGGGAGGCTGAAAACAAAAGAATCACTGCAAATCGAATCCATGTAGTGAGATCTTGCAGACCCTGTATCAAATACATTTTAAAAATTCCAAATAAAGATAAATTCAAGGCTTTTATAGATAAAGGGATGCAACTAAATACCATACGCATAAGCGAAATAAATAGAACCTGCATGTGCAAGCATCATATTGTCTCTAGTGCAAGAATCTGAAAGAGCAAATAAAATCTGAAAGGTACAATAGATACTATGAAAGGGAAAGTATATATATATATATATATATATATATATATATATATAGATATATATAATTTTTTGTATTTTTTAGGGAGGGTCTACAAGGGTATTCAGGGTCTCACTACTAGATTGGACTTGTAGTGATATGCCTGTTTACAGCCTCCCAAGAGCTGGGATTACAGGTGCACACCACCACGCCCAGTCTCAATTGCCATCTCAACATACCCCAGAGGTGGGGCCAGCATGGCAAGCCTAGAGTTCGAACCCCTGGTCCCTGAGCCTGCTTACAGGCACTTTAATGCAGGGAAAGAATATTTTTAAGGTGAAGGAACAACTGGGATGAGGGAAAAGACAAGGAAAAAGAGGAATAGAAAATGATCTATTATGTGTATATATAGGATAGCTTGTACTTCTAATTTCTGCTGTTCTGTTGAAAGAAGCAGTTAACTGTTAAGTTTTTTCTTCTTTTAAATTTGTTGCCCGCGACTAACTTCCTGTCCCAGCCCAGCCCAAACCCCACCGCTGGGAGCTGAGCCTGCTCACCCGCTGCGGGTAAGCCCCTGCGCCCCTCTGCCCCGCCTCTGCGTTCCCGCGACTAACTTCCTGTCCCAGCCCAGCCCAAACCCCACCGCTGGGAGCTGAGCCCGTGCGCCGGCTGGGTCAGGATCCTTGGCCTGCCTTCCCTTTCCCCACCCTGCCACCCCCCTTTTTTTTTGAACCCCTCCAGCCCAAGCTCCAGCACTGAACCCATCAAATAGCCCGTTTGGCAACCGTTCCGGTCCACGAGCCTACGAGGACTACTCAATCCCAAAGCTCCACCTCCACCTACAGACCACATCCCCCAGGATTCAGAAAAGCTAGCAGCCAGAGCCCCAACACAAGAGTCAGGAACCTCTGTAGAAGAACCACCTTGGAGTCTCCAGACCAAACGTCCATAGACACAGCATAACATCACCAAAGTGAAGAGGTCGCTTCCATACAAAATGATAACA
>PVJA010053560.1:0-11927 GCA_004027025.1 Myocastor coypus
AGGGGAAAAGAAAAAAAAAAAAAAAGTAATGTGGATTTAGAAAGGTTAATGTTTAATTGTTTGATCAATCTTATATACCTATATGAATTAATCTAAACTGATCTGATGATGAAAATATGTAATATAACCATTGGTAAATTTAAACAATAAAAAAATTGAAAAAAAAAGAATTTAAAAAGTGAACTGCCATTAGTAACTGTTATATTGATTACACGTTATAATAATGTTTGATGTATTGGATTAAAGAAAACTATGATTAAAATATATATACATATATGTATATATATATATATATAAAGAAAAAGCAACTGAGGACATAATAGAATGCAGAGAAAAACCCTGCTGTCTTTCATAACCAATACATCGAAATGTTTTGCAAGTGCCCTTATATATAGATCCATCTTCTAAGTAGGGAGAAGCACAAGTGAGATATCATTTATTGATCAATCAGCCCTAGATAAGGATCCACAGCTGTGGACCAGCTGTTCCAACAACTTTTTCCCAGAGGAGGGACAAAAGAAAAATGCTTAGATTGCAGCTGTTGCAATAGGTATTGGTTAAAAGTCACCCAGGTCATCTAAGAAAAATCCCAAGAACAACCAAGGAACGGTTTCCTGTTTTTCTTTTCTTTCTTTCTTTTCTTTTTCTTTTTTTTTTTTTTTTTTTGGTATAGGGTCTCACTACTAACTCATAGTGATCCTCCTGCTTATACCTCCCAAGTGCTGGGATTACAGGGGAACACCACCATGCCCAGACTCCATTGTTGGCTCAGCGAGCTCAAGAGCAGGCTGGTGTGGCAGCTGGGGCCAGGAACTGAACCCGGGCCCCTATGCTTCCCTAAGCAAGTGCTTAATCCACTGAGCTATAACCGCCCACCCTAAGATTCCTGTTTAAAGTGCAAAGGAACTGGATGCTTGGCAGGAGACTGCACCAAGCCCTCTGCCTACTACATTTATTACTGGTTGATTTCTTGACAGGAGCCACTCTTTCTAGGCAGAGATGGAACCTCAGATGTGTTTCAATTAGCACTTCACAAATGATCAGTGATGTTTAGCATTTTTTCTTTTATTTATTTGCCATTAGTATTTCTTCATTTGAAAAGTGTCTATTCACTTCAGATGACCAATTTTGGATTGGATCTTCAAATTTTTTGGGAAGGGTCTGAAGTTTTTGAGTTCTTTATATATTCTATTTATATATTCTACCTTTTGTCTGAAGTATTATGGTTTGTGTCTAGCTGTCCTCCCAAAGCCTCATGCAGTCATGGGGTAGCATCTGGAGTTTGTGATTATTATTTTTTCCTTTATGAATTTAGTACAGGGTCTCACTATGCAGCTTGGGCTCATAGCAACCCTCTTGTTTCCAACCTTACCAGCTTGAACCCCTGTGATTATTGTGGGTGTGGATGCTGCACCTGCTTTACAGCATGTAATTTGCACTACAATGTAATGAGAAAAGGAGGAACGAAAGGTTAGCTAGTTGCTTAAGCTGCTGCTCCCTTCCCTTTGTTCTCTGTTCTTTGCACCACCATGAAAAGTTGTCCTGACATGTGCTGCTCTGCCTTGGAGCTGGCTGAATGTGGACTGAAACCTCTAGTAACTGTGAGCTAAATAAATCTTTCCTTCCATTTTGAGTGTCAGGTATTTGTCTAAGCAATGAGCAAAAAGTAACAGAGACAATAGGATATCAACAATGGTTATTATACTGCATGTTGTTATCTTCAAAGTATTTACCAGCTTACTAGATATAGGCATGTAAAACTGATCAAGTAATATAAACATTGACTTTCACTATCTTAGCCATCATGAGTTTGTGTATGTATATTTTTCCTTTCCTTTTCTCTTTTCCCTTATCCCTTAAAAAATTAAGTAGATTTTTTCCCCCTTTCACAATACCTTTTGTGGCTTTTTAATCTTATTTACACTTCTAGTTTCTTACACTAGGGAGGCAACATGATATTTACACATGTGAGTTGGACTTATTCACTTATGAGAATGATTTCTATTCACCTATAAAAGAATCGAGCTTATCATTCCTTGTAACTGAGTAGACTGCATAAAACTACCACATAATTTTCAGGCATTCACAGTTGATGGACATTTACATAATGTCCAAGGTTTATCTATTACAAACTGTGCTCCTCTAGCAATGGGTGCACATACATTGCTGTGGTAGGATGTTTTCAATTCTTCTCGAAAAACATCCAGAAGGGGCCTGGTGGGATGGCTCAGTGGTCTAAAGCCCCTGCTTGGGAAAGCTTGGGCAGCTTCAGGGACTGTAGTTCGATCCCCGGCACCACATGCTGCGCCAGCCCTGCCCTTGGGGCAGGCTGAGCCAGCCATAAAAATGAATCAACAAACAAAGGCTCTGAAACAAGAAAAAAATAAATAAAATAAAAAATTCTTTAAAAAAAGAAAGAAAAACATCCCGAAGAGAACACCTTGCTCAAATGGGACCTCTAATCTAGTTTTCTGAGGAATCTCAACACTGATTCCAAAGTGACTGCACAAATTTGCACTCCCACCAATAGTGGAGATGAGTTGCCCCCCCCCCCCCCCCCGTCTCAGCGAGGCTATTGATTTTTGAGTGTGAATTTGTATCTAACTACACTATTGAATTTGGTTATTAGATGCCCAAGTCTTCTGTTGGAGTTTTTGGAGTGTTCTATATAGAGCAGCATGTCAAATGCAAATTATAATGATAATTTAACTTCATCCTTTCCTATCCTTATTCTTTTTCTCTCTTGTCTAATTGCTCTGGCTAATATTTCCAGAAATATATTGTATAGTAGTGGTGACAGTGGACTTCCTTGTCTTCTTCCTGATTTTAGAGTGAAAGCTTTCAGAATTTGACCATTTAGTATTGTATTTACTGTTGGTTTGTCATAGATGACTTTTATTAGATTGAGATAAAGACCATCTATTCAGAGTTTCTATAGGGCTTTTGTCTGGAATGAGTGTTGCACTTTATCAAAAACTTTTTTTCTGCATCAACTGAGATGATCATATGATTTCTGCCTTTGGGTTTGTTGATAATTGTGTACTAGATTTATTGATTTGTATGTATTAAACCAGGTCTACATTCTTGGGATGAATCCCACTTGGTCATGGTATATAATTTTCTCGATGACTTGCTACATTCTGTTTGCTAGTGTTTTATTGAGAATTTTGAATTTATTTTTATAAGGGAACTTGGCCTGTAGTTCTCTTTTTTGATTGTATGTTCCTCTGGTTTTGGCATTGGGATAATACATTTCTCCAGGAATGAGTTAGAAGTACTGCTTCCTTTTCAATTTTACTTAACAGTTTTGAAGGGTATTAGCATTAAATGCTATCTAAATTTTTTGTAGGACTGAGCTATGAATCTACCAGGACCTGAGTTTTTCTTTATAAAGCCAGCAAGGAAAGCAAAGAAATAAACAGAGATAGGAGAAAAGCACGAGAGTTAGTTGCAGTGGAAGTGAAGATAAGATAAGAGTACTTGGCAAAGAAGATGCTGAGATACAAGGAGAAAGAGAAAACGCAGATGTGAACAAAGACAATTCTTTTTTCAAGAAATCTGACCAGTGCTGGGGAGATAGCTCTGTGGTCTAAGAGCCTGCTTGGCAAGTTCAAGTACCTGGGTTCAATTCCTGGTACCACATGCTGTGCTTGTGCTGGGGCATGCTGTGCCAGCCACTGAAACTGGGCATGGTGGTACAAATGTGTAATCCCATTGCTGGGGAGGCTGATCCAGGAGGCTCAGCTGCATAGTGAGATCCTGTAGAAAATAACAAGTTCTGTGACCACTCCTCGATCTCTGGCACCACAGGCTGTGCACTCCCACCCCAGGGCGGGCTGAGCCAGCCATAACACAAATAAATGAGGTTTAAGTGAAATAAATGAAAAAAATCTTTAAAAAAAGGAAAGGGAAGCAAAGAATCAAATTTTTTTTTTTTTTTTTTTTTAATGCCAGAAGCAATGGAGACAAAAAGACTGACTATAAGAGGGAGAGTGGCTTACTAAGAGTACACAGTGGAAGAAATGCATCTAGAACATGTGAAAAGTCTGGCCTTCATGAAACAATGTATCTTCTTTTGTTCTAATAAAGAAGAAAGATGCAAGAGTACAGATGTGAGGTTTGCCTTCAGATGTGGTATTTAACATTCTCTCTCTCCAATCCTTAGGCAAGCAAGAGATAAGATAAACTGTTGAGCTTTGAAGGAATAAAAAATTTTAATTGATGACTAAGAGTAGGCGAGAACTGAATGGAAATGAGGAAGATGTTTGAAAGTTGTGGGGCCGAACAGATAGTTCTGTGGCACAAGTGCCTGCCTGGTAAGTAAGTGCAAGGTCGTGAATTCAAACCCCAATCCCACAAAAAAAAAAAAAAAAGTTGCTGTACAGGGTAAGTTGCCTGGAAAAATAAAATTTGTAAGGTGCTACTTAAAACTCAGACTACTCAAAACTACTAAATTCAGAACAATGGTACATGCCAGTAAACCATAAATTATCAACTACTCACCAGGCTGAAGCAGAAGGATCAAGACCAGCCTGGGCAACTTAGCAAGATTCTGCCTCAGAATTAAAATTTTTTAAAAGGGCTGGGGATGTAGATGAATTAACTACCTGTATTATTTTAGACACACTGCTTAGCTTCTTTGTGCTTCAGTTTCATTATCTATAAAGTAAAAATATTTCAAACTCGTAGGCTGTTAAAAGGACTACATTTGTCATTTTTTGAGGGAGTTCTGAGACAGGGTCTCACTATGTAGTGCAAGCTGGCCCTGAACTCACTTACGTAGTCCAGGTTGGCCTCAAATGTGATCCTCCTGCCTCAGCTTCCCAAGTACTGGAATTACACGAATGAACCACCACATGTGGGTAAAGATTTATATTTAAGATAAGCAAAATATTTGCAACACTAGACAGTGTATAGTAAATTCTTGATAAATATCCTATCATTAGTTGTTATATAAAGGAGAAAATGTTGTTTGTATCTAGATCTCCCATAAAAGCCTCATATGATCATAGGTGTGGTTTTTGAGAATTGACTAGATTAGGGGGACATTATAACTGACTTGCTGGTAAGGGGTTGGAAGTGGTGGGTCACTGTGGGTGAGACTTGAGTCTATACCCTTTCAAGCTACTTCCTATATAATATGTAATTCTCTTCTACCACTGGATATTCTGTCTAGAGCCTGCTAACAATGCAAGGACTGAAACTTTCAAAAATAATAAATATATATATATAATATATAATTATATATATATAATTAATATATAATATATATAATATATATATATTTCCCCCCTCCCATCTCCTTTAATGTGTGGGTATTGAGTATTTTGCCCTAGCAACAACTAAAGAGCTTAAGACAGATTTTTAGCACCAGAGAAGTGGGGCTGTTGATGTGATACTACCTGACCAAGTGATTCAGAAACTGTGGAATTGGTCTGAAGGAATTTGGATAGTTTGGAGACAATGTCTACAGAAGCCCTATAATATTTATTGTAAAGTGAGTTTGATGGACTATTCTGATCATCTCATAAGACTAGAATGTTTATAGATATACAGACACAACAAATAGGTTCAGGTTTCAATTGGAAAGGACTCTAGGCCATGTATGTTATGCTCTGGCAAAAGGAAGAAAAAAATTTGTCTACATTTTTGCTTTATTTATTTATTTACTTAGCATTTTGCTCATTTTATGAATCTTTGCACAAGAGTGGTGCTCAGACAGGGGACTAAACAGGTAGAAGAAATTTCAAGGCAGCTCAATATTCAGGCTATGACATGGGTACTGTTTTAGGTTTTTAGCTGGCTCTCCCTTAAGAATCAGAGCAAATGCCACAGCTGAATGATTTTGAAAGGTATGAATTTCACCAGAAAGAAAGTTACTGCAATGTTGGGGTCTAGACAATTTGGTTTCTAAAAAGATTAGCATTATTAAAACACTAAATGGGGCTGGTGAGATGGCTCAGCGGTCTAAAGCATCTCCTTAAGCAAGCTTAGGCAACCACAAGGTCCGAGGTTCAATCCGCAGCACCACATGCTGCACCAGCGCTTCCCCCAGAGCACGCTGAGGCAGCCATAACATAAAAAAATAAATAAAACACTAAATACATTGGAACAATATCAATGATGCCTTAAGGACATAAAAGTATCTGAAAGATATTGTTTTTTTAGAAAAGATCCCTCAGGACCCTGCTTGAGAAAAGTTATCTAGAAAACTAGCTTCTTGGGATTTCATTCACAGTGCTCAGCCATCCAGGTACTAAGGCCCCTGCAACTGTGATACAAAAGGGCCTAGATAGTGCTGGAGTCAGTGGCAGACCTTAGCATCATTCATATAGTGTTATTTATTTATTTATTTATTTATTTATTTATTTATTGAGATGTTGGCTCAAGCTGCCTTAAGGATGGAATTGGGGATCGAACCGCCAACCCTTGGGCCTGACTGGGATTGCTGTCACAAGTGCTTAAATGACTGAGCTATCCCAAGAGCCCCCAAGTGTTGATTTTAAAAGCATAAGGAGGCCCAGCAGGATGTCTCAGTGGTCTAAAGCACCTGCTTAGAAAAGCTTGGGTGGCTGCAGGGACCATGGTTTGATCCCTGGCACCACATGTTGCGCCAGCTCTGCCCGCAGGGCAGGCTGAGCCAACCATAAAAATAAATAAATAAACAAAAGTTCTGAAAGAAGAAAACATAAAATAAAATAAAAAATTATTTAAAAAATAAAAAATAAAAGCATAAGGAATGTAAGAATTGTGGAGTCAGAAAGCCTTCCTCCCAAACAGTGTCACCCAGAGAAGGCAGTGCATAAAATTATGAGAATAAAGGCAAAGATACAGTGGATACCTTAGCCAAGAACATCCGAGGAAGGCCACAAGGAATGAGCAAAGCCAGCACAAGAGAGAAGCATTGAGGGCTACATCCACTACCAATGCTGCATGGGTGGAGCCATTCAAGGTCTATGGAGTTCTCATCTTGCTAAAACTTGCCCTGGGTGCTGGACACAGTATTATAGGATTTAAGGTTTGTCCTGCTGGGTTTTGGTCTGGCTTCATCTCACTTGTTTTTATATCCCTATTCTTCTTTTTGAAATGAGAATATTTATTTACCTTTTCCATTTATATGTCAGCAATGTTTAACTTTCTGTATGATTTTTATACAGCCTCACTGTGAACACTGCTTTGAGTGTCAGGAGCCTTTGGGCTTGGATTTTTCAGCAATGCTAAAACTGTTCAGAATTTGTCAATCCTAGGAAAAACTGAATATATTTTTGTATAAAAAGATGCACATGAGTTTTCTAGGGTCCAGAAGCAGAATGCTATGGTTTATATCTAGATGTTTCCTGCAAGTCTCATGTGAACATAGGTGGACCTTCTGGGAGGTTACTGGATTTTGGAAGCATTATAGTTGACTTGCTGGTAAGAGGTGAAGTCTGATCTCCCTAGTGTAATAACCCGAAAGAAGAAATAAAACCTAAAAGGTATAACAGATATAGTAAAATGGAAAGAAACAGAATTTAAGGAATAAACAATAAAGAAGAAAGGAGAAAAGACAGGCAAAAAAGGAGGGGAAAACATGCAAGTATACATACAGGATGGCTGAGGTGGTTGATGTGTACAATTTTCACTTTGACTAATTCTGAATGTTGATATCTGAGAATGAAGTAATTACATTGAGGACAGCAATGTGTAATATAAAAACCATGCTTGAATACCTATCATCTTGGTTTTCTACATGTACACCATTTATAATGTCATATCAACTATAACTATATTTTCTTTAAAACATTTTATTTATTTATTTATTTATTTTTTTTTTACAAAAGGTAAAAGAGGGCTGGCCAAATAGATCAGCAGATTTAAGTGCCTGCAAGCAGGCACAGGGGCTGGGGGTTCAAACCCCAGGGCTGCCATGCTGGCCCCGCCCCTGGGGTATGCTGAGACAGCAACTGAGATGGCATGGTGGCATGCGCCTGTAATCTCAGCTCTTGGGAGGCTGTAAACATGTGGATCATTATGAGTTCAAGCTAAGTAGTGAGACCCTGAATACTCTGTAGACCCTTCCCTAAAATACAAAAAAAAAAAAAAAAAAAAAAAAAAAAAAAAAAAAAAAAAAAAAAAAAAAAAAAAAAAAAAAAAAAAAAAAAAAAAAAAAAGATAATAAAAAAAGACAAGAACAAAAATTTAAGACTTCTTGAAAGCAAGCAGTAATATTCATTCAATCACATGTCCAATCTTATACAACTCTTTGATGATAAAAAGATAATATATCAACCATTATTAATGAGCTGTTCTTGTTTTGAAAATCTATAACATATACATTGCTGTACGTTATATTGTTTGTCTTTGTTTCTGATTTTTGCTCTTGCTTTTGTTCTTACTCTTCAAAATATATATAACAAGGCATGGTCTGCTTGAAAGGAATCAGTGTAGGAATGACACAAAAAGATGAATTTCACTTTGTGGTTCACACTTTCATTTCTCTGTGCTTTCAGTCTGCTATGCAATGGGCAATTTTCCTGTCATACTGCTTCCACATGGAGCCAGTCAACTGTGCAAAGAAACTTCTAAAAATGAACCAAAATAAACCTTTCGCCCTTTAAATTGTGACTGTTGATTTTTTTAAAGGATTTTTAATTTTATTTTATTTTTTTTCTTGTTTCAGAACTTTTATTTATTTATTTATGTTCATGGTCGGCTCAGCCTGCCCTGAGGGCAGGGCTGGCGCAGCATGTGGTGCCGGGGATCGAACCACGGTCCCTGCAGCCACCCAAGCTTCCCTAAGCAGGCGCTTTAGACCACTAAGCCATCCCGCCAGGCCCTGTGACTGTTGATTATTTTATCCAAGTGAAGAAGAAAGAGACTAAGACAATGTATTTACTGTTTCTAACACTTAACAATGTAGCCTCTAAAATTTAACCTTACTGGTTAAAATAAGATAGGTAATCTCAGATACTTCCACTGTATTATTTTATCCCAAGGTACTTTGTAAAACCGAAGTATATTTGACTATTAAAGATGATGTACAACTTGATGACTGATCATGTATGTACTGTAAAATAATCAACTCAAACTCACATTACCTCCATTGGTTATTAATTTGTGTTTCTGTGTAGTGAGAACACATAATATCTACCCTCTTAGCAAATTTCATATTAATTATAATCAAATTGTGACATGTTATACTTCTAGCTCATAATCACTTTGCATGAGTAAAACTTTGTACCATATGCACACATGCACCATACTTACCAGCCCTTGATAACTATCTTTTGGATATATACCCTGACATAGGAAAGCTGAATCATAAGACATTCATATTGCTTTCCATAATGGCTACAACAATTTACAACCCCATTAATAGTGTACAAGGGTTCCTCTCCACATTCTTGTCAACATGTCATCTTTCATTTTTCTAATACTCACTCATGTAGGTATCAGATATTTCGCTATGTTTAGGTTTTGTTTTATAGTACTTGGAATTGAATCCATAGCCTTCATGCTGAGCTACATGCCTCAGCCTCCAGGTCTCCTGAGATTACAGGTATACACCTCTTTCATTGTAGTTACATGATTAGTATCTTTTCATATGTCTGCTGGTCACTTGTGTTCTTTTGAGAAATATCTATTGAGATCCTTTTCCCATTTTTAAAATGAGTTTTGATACTGAATTGTGACGTTCCTATGCATTCTAGATATTAACATTTTACCAGATATGTGTTTTACAAATATTTTCTCACATTTGATAAGTTTCCTATTCACTATGTTGATGTTTTCTTGACAACACAGATGCTCTGCTGTTTTATATAATCGACTTTGTCTATTGTTGTTTTTGGTGTCATCCAAAACAGAATCCTTGCAAACACCAACAGAATTAAGGTTTCTCTTCTCTTTTCTCTAGCAATTTTACAGTTTCAGTTTGTAAATTAAAGTTCAATAAACTTTGAGTTGATTTTTGTATTCAGAAAGTCATAATGGTTAAATTTCATTATTATGCATATAGATGTCCAGCTTTTTCAACACCTTTTGTAGAGGACACTATTCTTTATTCATTTCATGTTTCTGCCACCTCTGTGAACTGATTATATACATGCAGGTATAAATCTGTGTTGTTAAATGTTGGAGAGGGTGTGGGGGAAAAAAAGAACCCTTCTCCACTGCTGGTGGGAATGCAGACTGGTGCAACCATTATGGAAAGCAGTGTGGAAACTCCTTAAACAACTACAACGGGAAATCCTATTCAATCCAGCTATCCCGCTGCTGGGAATTTTCCCAGAAGAACTGAAAACATCATATCATAGTGATATCTGAGCACCTATGTCCATAGCAGCACAATTTGTGACAACCAAACCTTGGAAACAACCAAAATGCCCATCATATGAAGAATGGTTAAAAAAGATGTGGTATTTTCATACAATGGAATATTGCTCAGCTGTAAAGAATGATAAACTAGAAGAGTTCATATATAAGTGGATATATCCTGAACATATATTCATAAATGAAACAAACCAGACTGACATATGCAAACATCATGTAGTCTCCCTAATATAAGAACTCAAAAGAAGAAAAAAAAAAAAAAAGATGAAAAAGTTCACTGCTGCTGACCTCTATTAATGCAGACAATGAGGAATGTAGAATGCCACATAAGATGTATTATTTTAAGGCTGCATCTTGAAACTATTAATTGATTGGTGAACTAGCTCCCGTTTGTCTCAGTACCTGAGATCTCATTATGTTCTATGTTTAGGTAGAGCATATAAAATGCTCTTTAAATTTATATTTAAACTTTTTGAAAAAGTTGAGAATAGTAAAAATTAGTTGTATACCTTACTTAATTTATGTTGCCACAAATTATTACATGTTTTTTTCTTCAAAAATGGTTTTGTCTGAACAATGTAAACCACAGTTGGTTAGCTTAAAAAAAAAAATCTGGGTTGTTTCTTATGTTCTATTGGTCTACATGTCTACAGTACCATACTATTCTGATTTGGGTAATTATGTAATAAGTCTTGAAATTAAGATGTGTAAATCTGCTATCTTAGTTTTTTTCAAGCTCTCTTTGGTTATTCCAAGTCTTTTTAGTGGTTCCAGTTAAATTCTACAGTTTTCCCCCTATTTCTTGGTGCCATTTGAGCTTTTGATAAGGAATGCATTGAATCTATAAATCACATTGGATAGCACAAACATTTTAACAATATTAATTTAATTCATGAACACAGGTTATCCTTTGTTATGGTTTATGTCTAGTTGTCCCCCCAAAGCCTCATGCAGTCATGGGGTGGGGACTTCTAAAGTTTGAGACCTGACTCATCAGGCAATGGGATTATGTGTTTTAGTACTGATGAGATTATGGGTCTGAGTATTGCTGGGAAATATAGGTGCGGCCTGAGGCAGATAGGCTAAGGCAGAGAGCCTGATGTAATATAACGAGACAGAGAGACAGACTCAGGCTGTTGCTCTCTGCTCCCCTGGTTATTCCATTGCCTCTGTCGCCACTATTGCTGTACTGCTGCCATGAACTGCTGCTCTCTGCCATGTGCCACTCAGCCTTGGAGATGGCTGAATATGGACTGAAACCTACTGTGAGATAAATAAACCTTCCTTCCTTCATTTTGGGTGTTGGGTATTTGTCCCAGCAACGAGAGAAAAGTAACTAAGACAGAATTTTGTACCAGGAGTGGGGTTGTTGCTGTGGGTATATGTGACAATGTGGATTACAAACTTTAGGGAATGGTGTTATGGTTTATGTCTAGTTGTCCCCCCAAAGCCTCATGGAGTCATTGGGCGGGGACTTCTAGAGTTTGAGACTTGATCCATGATCCCTGGGATTACGGGTTTTAGTACTGATGGGATTATGGGTGGAAGTACTTCTGGGATTATGGGTGTAGCCTAGGGCGGGAGCTAAGGCGGAGAGCCTGAATGTAATATAAAGA
>PVJA010053561.1:0-11959 GCA_004027025.1 Myocastor coypus
TACGTACTATTTTATACCCATTACCTAAATAATGAAATAGTTCTATCACTAAAATCCCAAAGTGATACAATAGATGAAAACTGTAATCTCACTTATGAATACAGAGCCTAAACAATGCTACTAGAAAGTAGAATTTAGGAGGGCTGTTTAGCAAGGAATCTAACAGAGATGCATTATGCATTTTCATAGCTCCAGTAATTCAGATATGAAGTAGAGGCATCAGAACGGAAGTGTAGTAATTTAAAAATCATTTTAAGATCTCAGAAGCAGCACATCAGTCCTGAGGCCAGCTCTTAAGTGATCCATTCTTTCATGTGCAGTTGAATTATCTTTATTTGTATTACACATATGTATGACACAGGAAGTACACAAACATATGAAATCAATTATACATGTTTTTATAAAGGTGCTATAACTAGTATATGTTGTAGTCTATTGATAGGCAAAGTATAAATTTCTATAATCTAAAAAAAGTGGTTAGTAAAACTCAGAGAACGGTAAGTGTTCCCATTATAAAATAATTGAGAAGACATAATAATAGGCTTAGGGAAGAAATTCAAATGTCAATAGATATTTGAAACAGTGTAGTTTAAATGGCAATTAAATAGTCGATACTTATTTTTCAGATTTTGTAGGACACTTGAACTTTTTGTTGTCATTACTTAAAGAATGACAATAGGTATACTTGGAAAGTAAATGGTAAGTGTAGTTGACAATTTATCTGGTCATTATTTAGCCTTACTATGTCAACAGTTTCAATATTGACCAAGAAATTCTACTTGTTGATTGAAATATGAGTGCTTTTCACTCTTATAATTGTTTATCTGTATTTTTAATATGCATGTAGTATTTTTAGCAAAATTACATAACATTAAATTACAAAATTAGGGCTGGCCAGATATCTCAGTGGATTAAAGGCCCTGCTTAGGCAGACACAGGGACCTGGGATTCCATCTCTAGCATGTCGTGTTGACCATGCCCCTGGGTCATGCTGCGACTAGGACTGACACTGGGCATGGTGCAGCATGCCTGTAATCTCATTGCTTGGGAGCCTGGAAACAGAAGAATCACTAGGAGTACAACCTGTGGTAGTGAGGGGCCAGGGAGATAGCTCCATTGCACAAGTGCCTGCCTGGCAAGTGCAAGGTCATGAGTTCAAACCCCGGTCCTGAAAAAAAAAAAAAAAAAAAAACAAAAACAAAAACTATGGTAGTGAGACCCTATAGACCCTGTATTAAATACATTTTTTAAAAAATGAAAAAAAATTGCAAAATTACATTAAAAATTCTTATGAATGTTTCTTGTCCTTTCACATAAAAGAAAGTGCTAATTTCTTGCTCAGGAGAGCTGGTTGTAGAGTATTTTCCTTGGGTGTCAGTTTGTCTCATCATGCGTAATGATACATTGTATCACCTTGACTGGGGAGTGCTTGTTCCACTGAGCTATCTCCCTAGCTGCTCACCTTGAGAAGTTTATAAGTTTAACTAAGTGATTCAGCAGGAGAACCGGGTCCTCACTTTATAAACATCCTCATCCTGCCAGGTCAGGGAGATGGCGTGGGTGCTACACCTATCCTAGGGGTTGGGAGGCTGATTACAATGTAAGGAAGGAAGAGTAGCTTGCTTGCTTTCCAGTTTTGCTCTTATTGCTTTTGCTGTCTTCTGCTGTCTTGAACTTTGCCTCTGTGCCATGCCATCCTGCCTCGGAACCAGTCCAGTATGGCCTGAAACTTTTATAACCTGAGAGCTAAGTACATTTTTCCTTCTTTAGTTCTGGTCTTCAAATATTTTGCCTCAGCATCATTGAAAGATTAACCAAGACTCCACATTTGGCAGGTGCACTTACCTGCAAATAGCGAACCACTCGGCAGACCAGGTCAGGTGCCAGGAAGTCTCCAGTGAATCGCCAAATGATGTCTGTCAAGATGTTCACCAGACCTGTGAATGTGTCTAGCAAAAAAAACACACACCTCTTAGTTTTATTGTCTCAGATTTGTGGCTGTTCTTCATTAGAGGTGAATTTCCAGAGAGATTTATTTTTTTCTCGTGGTTTACCCATGGGCACTGAGCAAAATGTAGGATAATAAGGCAGGAGGCCCCCAGCTTTCATTACTGGAGCTTGCTTACTCAGATAAAACCACATAGGAAGGATTTCAACAGTGATTGAGGGGGAAGAACACTAACATTGGGTTAATCCTTTAAGCCACAGACTAGTTTAGAGGGGTTTAGACCTGTGTACCAAAGTAAACACTGTACCAGAAGGTGGCAATGTTGGCAGAAGCAAATTTACATTTTACCTTTGGGAACCCTTCAAATTTCTCCTCCCACATCTTTCATTCTACAGTTTAAGCCCTTACTTCCTTTTCCCAGTCTCCAGAGTTTTTGGGTCCTTTCTACTTTCAACATCTGTCCTTGGAAAAAAAAATAAAGCACAGTCTCTATTAATTTAATTAACTTATTTGGTTGAACTAGTGCACAGTGAAACTGAAGGTAAGGTCAGGAATGTTGATCTGTGTGCAGTTTAGAATCAGTTCTTTAGCTGGAGACTATACAATTTGCACAAATGTCTACAACAGAAATGGCAAACTGATCTATCTCTAATACTCCTTCCTAACCATCTGGAGCAGACATCACTAATTGGTCATGGGATTCAGAGTCTTCCTCAAAATTGTGCCTTAGATACTCTCTGCTGATTGATGAGTGGGACAGGAATGCAAAACAGGATAAGCATGATGTCACTGAGTTGCGGTCACATTTTTAAGACATAGGATATATCAGCCTATCAAGAAGCCCATAAGCAGGGCAAGCTCTCTGCTAAGGTAGTTCCCAGGAAGCTGGAGATAGTGATGTTCTTCCTAAGAAAAATGGAAGCTTCCAACTTGCCTTGTTAGCATAGAGAAAAATGAAATGGCTATAGGAAGTGGTGGGCTGTAATGGATAGTCTACATAAAGCCAGAAAACTTAGCAAGGAATTCTTTTCCATGAATATTTCAGAAAACAGAGCACTTATGAAGACTACCAGGAATGTTTGGGTGAGAGGGATGATTCTACCACCCAAAGCATCAGCTGTGCCTTCTGAGTGAAGGTCTCAGTAAGAGGGGTGGTCCTAGAGGTAAGTGTGTGGTACCATGATGCTCCTAGTCCATTTCAAAGAACTCTGAGTGACTATGTACTAGAAAACCGGGAATGACACAGACATTTTGAGTACCACTAGCACAGCGTCAATGAACTAAGAGAACTGAGTATCATTTTGTTTTTTGAGTAGAGCTCACTTTTAGAGTGGAATCCTTTTAGGCCAGGTGATGAATGAAATGCTGGCCACAGTGGGATGGTCCACTATGTTTGCCACCTTTCCATCAGTCATTGCCACAGCCTAGGAGTATTTAATTAGAATAGATATACATATACTTGGCACTTGGAATAGCCACATATTGGTTTCTTCATTCTAGTTATGAAGGCCGAAAGAGAAGTGCTCTGTTCATCAGTTTGGCCTCTGCAGACACTGGAGCGATCTTGTTGAATGAGTGCAGCTGAACACTAACTCGATGAATTAGTACTCTTGATTGTAACTGCAGTGTAGGCATGGTGCTTTGCACAGTTTATTGTGGTCTCTGGAAAGTATATGTAGAAATAGATTAAGAAAGTGTTCTGTTCTAATCTGATGGATAAAGATGAGCATAAACTTTATATCATATGGAACAGAAAGCAATATCCATTACTGCTTTACTGGAAACTATATAAACTCTCTTAAAATTTGTTATAATATGATATTTAAAGACCTGAAAACACTTCAGAATATCACCTTGACTTATGTATATTGGGAATGTCACTGAAAATACCAAGAAAGAGATGTCCAGTACATTATAGGCCTTAGTAAGACAGATTTACTATGGAAGGTGGGGGATAGGCTCTGAAGATTAAGAAACATGCCACATCACTGAAATTTTCATGGCCAACCAGTGAGGAGCTTCTGGAAAATATCCACCTTTCCAGCCCCAAGTATGATATAAATCACTGCATCCTACATTCCTTACCTCAATAAAGCAAGAAACTACTTGTTAGGTCTCCTTGGTTCTAGCAGCAATACATCCCACATCCATGACTAGGGCTGTGGCCCATGCTGGATATTGTAGAAGTCCCACAACAGTGAA
This sequence comes from Myocastor coypus, assembly GCA_004027025.1. Lineage (NCBI taxonomy): Eukaryota > Metazoa > Chordata > Mammalia > Rodentia > Myocastoridae > Myocastor > Myocastor coypus. The sequence continues at coordinate 4,151 of PVJA010053561.1, forward strand.
GACTGCAGTGTAAACTTGGGACATATACTCCAGCAGACACTACAGTGTGGGCAATGTTGGTGGGAAAAGGATTAGTTTGGAGTCTTTTGAAAAACTGTTACTGCAATGTTTCTGAACCTTGACATTGAAGGAATGCTTGATAATGGGAACAGTAGCTCTTTTGGGACTGTATTATGAGCTAAATTTTGTCAAGTATAGAAAGTCATCAAGACAGACAGGTTCAACAGCTGTCCATTTAGAAATAAGTAGTATAGAACAGGCCCACACAGTACCAGATCAGCATGGATAAACAGCACAAGCAGGTAGACCAGGTGCCCCTACACCATCTTCCAAGGTTACACAGTGGCTCTGCTCCACTCACATATATGGTTAAATTGAAAGGCACAACCTGACCTTGGTTGATACCTGAACTGATTCACTATGTAGCTACAAAGCAAAATTAGTATATTTCAGCAGCATCCAGAGTAGCTTTGGAAGACAGCACAGGAAGACCTCAGTGTATGGAGCTGAGATCAATGTACTTGAATTTTCATTTTTCATGGAGGAAAAATAACACACTCTATGTCCAGTTGACATTAGCTAAGTCTTGTCGCTGGCCACCTCAGTACTGATGTAATGAGTGTATGGAAAGGGTACAGTCACAGAGAAAAAACTACTCCCTAGCCAGTAAGTTGGGCTTCCACTTTTCATGACCACCCCATCTACTGCTGTCTTTGAGTGCTCAGCTTGCCACCAACAGAAGCTAATGCTGAGCCCCTCAAAAGGGACTGGCTCTTGAGGAGACCAACTGGTTCCTTTGTTGGCATTGGACTCCTCTGTCTTACAAAAGCTAGCAATATTCCCTGTGTTATACACATTCAAGATAATCACTTGCCTTTCTTGTCCTTGAATACACAGCCATCACTCTCTTCTCTTCTCTGGGGGTTCCCATGTTTCCTAACTAGAGTAGAAGCTCATGCAATAAGTGTCTGACAGCACAGTGATTACTCCATAGAGAGGGGATGTGGGGTTGGGCGTGTGATCTATATACTGTCCAGAAGCTGCAGAGAACTGGTGTGAAATATGGAAGGAAGAGAAGAAAGTCCAGTCTGTAGAACCTGCCCTGGAAAAGTGGGTAACATATATCAGAATACTGATTAAGCAGTCAGAGACCCCTTTACATTGCTATGTTCCTAACACAAATTAGACATACGCTTGGGAGTCAGGGGGAGTGAAACGAATGGCCTTGTCTAACATCATTTCCAGTGATCTTCTAGGGACTCTGTGCTTCCTTATGTGTATTTCTCATCTCAGCAGAGTAGAGTTTCTCCTCCCCAGGGGATATCTCCTTAGCACAGCAAGAACTAGGGTACTACGAGGAGATCTGTGTCTAGGAGCTAGTGGACAAGAAATGGAGTCAGCATCTAGGAAAGAGTAAACTCCTGTCAGCAGATAGGAGTAGGTAGAAGTGTTCACACAAGTGTTTCAGCACATGAAATTTATTTGTCAAGCAAAGACTGACTGCAGACAGTCAATGGATGTGTTCAGCGCTGCTGAGAACCCTCAGTAGGTCCTCCTTGTGGGTTTGTATAGACTCTTTAGGCCCTAGGCTTCTCTACCTATGCTGTGGTGGGAGGCAAATGGAAGTTGAAACAAAGTCTCCATTATTGTCATGTAGACATGCACCCTAGCTTTTAGTTCCACAAAGAAAAGACAGGTGTTTCCTCTCCCCTATAATACCCATGAGCTGCGCCCTGACATCAATTGCTTAGTCCAGAGTCAAGCATGCCTCTGTTGGGAACCATGGTGAGGCTTGATGGAGAGACATTGCCAGCCTTGTATACTTCTGTTTAGACAAGGGGTCAACTCAGAAGGGCAGTATGCATCCAACCAGGTTCTGTATAAGCAACACAAGTGGTGTGATCTCCTGAAGGAACGGATTTCAACTTTGGTGTTATGGCTTGCGTCTAGTTGTCCCTCTAAAGCCTCATGCCATCATTGGGAAGGCTTCTAGAGTTTGCGATTGATTTATGATCCAATGCTGGGCTTCACCAGTCTGGGGTGGACAGTCTGAATACAACGTAAGGATGAGAGAGAGGCTTGCTAGCCACTGTAGCCACTGCTTCTCCCTTTTGACTTTTTTTTTTTTTTTTTGGCTGTTTTCCACTGACATAATTGGCTGCCCTCTTCCATGTGCCATTCTTCCGTAGAGCCAACCAGTTACAGACTGAAGCTTTGACAAACTGCAAGCTAGATAAACCTTTCCTTCTTTAATTTTGGGTGTCGGTATTTTGTCCCAGCTATAAGGCATTTGGGCTTGAACCTAAGATACTTCCAGTGGCACATTTTTTGTTTCATGTAAGTATTCAAAAAGAATAGCAAGAGTGAAAAATCACAGTCATTTGGTTAAACCGCTTTTGTAGCTCCAGGAAAATGAGATTTATTAATGTCAGTGCGGAAAGAAGATGAGTGCTCTGAGTAGGGCCTGGCTCTGAGTAGGTGCTTACCATGCTTGCTGAAAGAGTGTCTCTGGGATTTGGAAAGTATTTGTACAGCAAAACAAAACAGAGCAAACAAAACAGAACAGAACAAAACAAAGCAATGTACAATGGAATGGAACAACAACAATAACAACAACAACACCTCAGAACACAACCAATATAAAAATTTTGAAATAAAGTCTCATGAGAAGTTATGTATCTATTTCCCCAAAGATAGCATTTATAACTGCATTTAGGCTTCATGATCCAAAGGAAAATTGTAGTTCTTAATGTAGACTGCAAGCAAATTGAACATACTGCCAGACATGTTATCAAGTAGTTATTATATTCTTGGCAAAGTTCCAAGTATTCGGAAGTATTTATTTAACGTCATAAGGAACAATGAGAATTCTACCTACTTTACCCAACAGTAAACCAAAGGAGGCAAGAATCAATATTCTACTGTTTCATAGCAAGTTTGGGGTATGTGAGACTTTAATGAAGATGTTTGAATGCCACATTTGTGGTCTTCATCACAACTCAACCTGTGTTTTCCCTTACATATTTTGTCTTTTTTAAAAAAATACATATTGTGTGTTGTTCATTTTATTTTATTTTTATTTTTATGTTTGTCTTTTTGAGACAGGGTCTCACTATGCAGTTCAGGCTGGCCTTGAGCTCACTTTTGTAGCCCAGGCTGGTCTCAAACTCACACCGATCCTCCTGCCTCAGCCTCCCAAGTGCTGGGATTACAGGCGTGCGCCACCACGCCTGGCTCATTTTAATATCTAATGTGTAGACATGAAGCCCTGTCTTGTCTCCATCCACTCATTCCTTACTCTGGGAATTAATCTTTATGACTCTGACAATTGTTTGTATTCTTTGCTTTACTGTTAAAGAGGACAGTCTGACACCCTCAGGTTAAAGGATAGAAGCCTTCTATGGCTTACTGTGATGGCTTGAATGTGTGTCCCAGAATTCATGTGGAAGTTTTATTCCAGGAGGTAGTACCTACTGGGCAGTATTTAGGCTAGGAGTGCTTTGGCCTCATGAGATTTTAATGCCTTTAGAAAGCAGGCTTGTGAGAGTGTTATTGCTCTTCTGCTTTCCACCTTGTGGAGGTCCTGGCGCCATCTTGGAAGCAGAGAATAGCTTCACCAGACACCCAGCCTGCTGAAGCTTTGACCTTGTGCCCCCATCTCTCAGAACTCTGTGATCAGGGTTTGATCCCTGGCACCACATCGCATGCCAACCCTGCCTTGTGGGCACACTGAGCTGGTGGTGGAGTCTAGGAGTAGTGGCACCCACCTGTAATCTCAGCACTAGGGAGGCTGAAAACAGGAGGATCAGTATGAGTCTGAGCTGCATAGTGAGACTGTGTGTGTGAGCGCGTGCACACACACACACACACACACACACACTGAACTCTGTGATCATACTACACACACACACACACACACACACACACACACACTGAACTCTGTGATCATACATCTGTGTTTATAAATAATCGAGTCTCTGGTATTCCATTATAGTGTTCCCAGACAGATGATTGCTCCTTATCTCTCCTTATTCAGCATTTTAGTATCGTACAGCTTCTTTGCATTTGGAAATGCATCCCTCCTGTGTGGAATGACCATCCTCCTTTCATCAACATGTTGAACTCTGACTCATCTGTCCTCTGTTCTCATGAAGCTTTTCTTGACCATTTTCAGGATATGGTCCTCCAGAGAGTCTGTGTAGCCCTGCCAGTTCTACGTCAGTATGTTTGTCTCTGACTTTTCGTTCCTGTATGGGACAAGATTGTAAGAAGCCTTGGCAACATTCAGGGATATAGCAAGAGAATCTGAGGCCTGGAGGAAGAACCCCATGGCAGCAGGAGGCCGTAAGAGGTCGCTGAAGGAGGAGAAGGAGGTTAGCTGAGCCGTGAGAATCGTGGGTTGTGACTAATAAACTTGCAGTATTATGAAACCTTCCCTGGCAGGAATGGAGAGTGGACTGGATGCTAGAGTTGCTTGAATCTTCCTTTTGGTCACGGATGTTTCTCTGGGCCTGAGTGGTTATATGAACAATTAGAGTGAAGTCTGCCTTCCCCTGGGGCCTTGTCTTAAGCCTGTTTCTGGGAGCATACCATCAGCGGAGCTGTGCTGCTGAACCTGCTCACTGCTGTTAAGCAAATGATGCTAGAGCTGATCAGTAAAAACCTATTTAGTTATTTAAGTAATTGAGTACATTGCAAATAATCTGCTTCTAAATGGTAATTAACAGGACCTGGGGAACAAAGGGTCCACTTTACAGGCTTAATGACTTCCATGCATTACTCTTGCTTTTAAACATTCATTCTGTGAAAGGTTCTAGGAACCTGTAATTCTCAGCCAAACCAACACGGACTCCCAGGAGGCATTGGTGCTCCTTCAAGGGGGTCATGAAAGGTGAAGGTGTGTTCCCTCTTGCTACATAAATGTGGGTGCCTGGGGGAAAGTTGAGAATGTCAGACAGAACCGACAGAGCTAAAGGATTATAGAGGATTGGCCCAAGTGAAGGGGCTGAAGGGCCCCGATTCTTGCCCAGATGAAAATATGAGCAAAGTTATGCAGGTGAGAAAAGTGAGAGTAGAAATGGCGTGGCTTCTGTTTATAAAGGACATCAGTTTGTCATTGCTAAAACCCATAACGTAGGAGAGAGGATGTGGCAAGAAACGCGACTGAAGTCACCAGAATAACCTAAACTCTTGAGGTTCTAATGTATCAATTAAGGAGCTTGCCCTGTAATTGAAAAATTGAAGATTGAGATTTTGAAAATTTATGGCTTTTTGAGTGTTACTATTGACTTTTTCAACCTAATTGGATTAGGAAATGCCCAGAAGATTAGCAAAATACACTTCTGGATGTGTCTGGGTGGCCATGGAGGACTGAGCTTGGTGTTGCTATCTAGCTTCTCACCCCTCCTTCTCTGATGCTGCTCAGCTCTGTTTCGTGGTTGCCATGGACCACACATTCATGCCCCACCATGCCCTTATATCACAATATCCCTGCCTTGGAACTGGCCCTCTAGAGGCTGAATCTCCTGAATCCGTGAGCAAAATTAAAATTCTTTTCCTTTAAGTTGTGGGCATTGGGCATTGTGCCTCGTGATGGGCGAGCCGACAATGATAGTCTTCAACTATATTTTAAATAGACCTTTCTAGTTACTGTGAGAAGGATCCATATGGTAAGTCCAGTACTGGAAATGCTATTTATACTAGTTAGAAATTTGAAAAAGAGTTCGTCGGAACCTAGTATATACAATTATGAGTAGGACAGAGAGAAGCATGCAGATGTAAGATACACTACATAAAATAGCACAGAGAGGTTTTGATGACAAAGTCTTAAAATTTTAAATACAAGACAGAGAGAAAAATCTATGGTGTGTTACAAATTTCTTAAGTGTCCCAGGAAGGCGATAGCCCATTAGCTGAGCATTAGAATACAGTGCAAGCAGACAGACTCACTAAGGCAAAGCATGAACGACTTTGGATTTTAGCTGGGCTTTTAGAAAATTCCCATGTGATATTAGTATGGATATCATTGAATTGAAACCCAACCACTGCATCTTTTATTTTATTGATTTTAAAATTTTATTTGATATAGGGTCTTGCCACACAGTTCAGACTTGTGGTGATCCTCTTGTCTCAGTCTCCCCAGTGCTGGGATTATAGGCATGTGCCATGAAGCCCAATTTAGAGGCTGGCATTACGCAACTGGGTTTCCAGGGCTGGTACAACATGGGTACCAGGGGTTGAATTCAGGTCCTTAACACTTGCCAGGCAGGCACTTAGACCACCAAGCTATCTCCCCAGCCCATAATCACTGTCTTAGTCATTTCTATTTATTTCAACCTTTTATGCTTCTTTTCTCCCACTTCTAGCCCTCTCTGGATTACTTGAACTCTTATGATTTCACTTCTATCTCTGCTAGTGGCCTAATCATTTCTTTCTTTCTTTCTTTTTGTCTTTTTTTTTTTTTTTTTTTTTTTTTTTTTTTTTTTTTTTTTTTTTTTTTTTGAGACAGGGTCTCCCTATGCAGTTCACGCTGGCCTTGAGCTCACTTTGGTAGCCCAGGCTGGTCTCGAACTCGCACTGATCCTCCTGCCTCAGCCTCCCGAGTGCTGGAATTACAGGTGTGCGCCACCACGCCTGGCTCTTTCTTTCTTTCTTTCTTTCTTTCTTTCTTTCTTTCTTTCTTTCTTTCTTTCTTCTTTTCTTTTTTGTTTCGTGGGTCCAGGGATCTAACTCAGCACTCTAGTAATTATTTCTGTTTCTTCTATTTCATTTTTTATATTTATTTTTAGGGTTTCACAGCATATATTTTTAACTTATGTTGTATTTTGCTTCGCACTATGCAAATTTGTACCTATTATGAGGATTTGAATGTTTTAATTACTCATAAAATTTGTGCTGTTTAAATATTTAAATTTTACATGTAGTGTAAAACCAACTGCCACAATTTTGCTTTAGTCAGTTATATAAAATAAGAGAAATGTGCTTTTTTGGTAAATTTTCCTTTTCAGTTTTTCTCGTTGCAGAATTCTTCATTTTCTTATCCACAGAGTGTTGGGCCTGGCGTTACATCCCTTCTGCCAGACTTCTTTTGATGTTTCTTGAAAAATAGGTCTGCTGGTGAGGAAATCCCACTGCCTTGGTTTCACTTTTTAAAACATCTGGATTGGTTTTGATTGCTCCTTCATTCTCATCAGTTACTTTTGCTAGCTGCAGAACTCTGGGAGACAGCTGTTCCCCAGAGGCTTTCCAGGGGCTCTCTTGTAGTCAGGCTCAAACACTTGCTGACAAGAAGTCCACTGTCCTACTGGTAGCCTCCACTTTGTATTTAATGTATGAATGTCTTTCCTCCAGTTACCTTCAAAGTCTTCTCTTTCTATTTATTTCTAGTAGTTGGGGAATTTTAGTCCAGGATTTGATGCCTTTCGTTATTTTTGGAATATTCTAGCTATTCTCTCTCTCTACTTTATTCATTAATTTTTTATTTTGTAAATTTTATTTTAAAGAGTAAAAATAGCAGAAACAAAGATAGAAAAGACAGTAACAAGTAAGAGTACATATAGTACAGAATTTCAATCTCTTCTATGACTCTAAATTGTGTTAGATAATTTGACAAAGTTTTCTGAATATTTCTGCTCCCTTTTTCTGTTCCCTTCCCCTTTCTTCATGTTTGCTTTTTCCTTTTTGCATTTCAAGTTGGGTAGCTTGTGTTGAGATACATCTTCAAATTACTTAGCCCTTTCTTGGATACTTTAACTCCAGAGTTGCTTCTTTTTTTTTTTTTTTTTTTTTTTTTTTTTTTTTTTTTTTTAA
>PVJA010053562.1:0-11915 GCA_004027025.1 Myocastor coypus
GGCTTGCCCTGCCCCTCCCCCATCAGTGGTGCCCGCTCCTGATAAGGGCACCAAGGGGCCTGGAGGGCTCTGTCTGGCCTTGGGAATCTCCTGGTTTTACCCTGGTGGCAGAGAGCTAACCAGAGAGGAAAGCTGGTGAAGGGTGTGAGTGTGGCTGGACAGCCCCAATCTGTTGGTCTGAGCAGAGTCCTGACCCAGCAAGGGAGACAAAACGGGGATGCTAGCTTCAAGGTGAGAGGCTGGCAGTCCTGAGAAGCCACCTCGGACACCGTCCAATCACCGGTGTGAGGACCACCTCCCACCCACTGCTCAAAGTGCCGGAAATGTACCGACTACCCGGCTTCTCCTGCTTTTTAAAAAGAACACTGAAACCCAAAGTTAGGTGCTCCAAAAAGAGAAGAAAAAGGAAGACGTGAAGGAGGGAGGAAGGCGCCATAGCAATCCAGGGATCTCTGCCATCTTGTAATATTTTTCTTCTATCCAACCATGCATGGCAAAAGAAAACATAAAAGATTCAATCTGGTTTCCAGCACCCTTGCTTCCAGGCAGAGGGCTCAGGTCTCAGACATGCCTGCTAGACCCAGAAAGCTCAGCACCCAAGGCCCGTGGCTGTGGCTGTGGCTATGGCTGTGGCTGCGGCTCTGGGGAGGAGCCTAGTCCCTGGGGAAGTTTCTCAATGGGCGTGGCTTATAAGGCCCAGGCCAAGGCAGGGGCAAGACCAGGCGTGGGGTGCGCTTCCCAGTTCAGGGGATGCAGGTCCTGCGACGCCGCAGCCATACCTAGCAGGATTACCACTGAATTTTCCTGCAGTCTCAAGTTTCTTCTAGCTCAGCCCAGTCTCCATCACTAAGGCCAATGCCCCTTCTAGTCCAGAGGGATGATTCACAGTCACAGTGGTGTCTCCTATGAGAGAGGGCAGAGGTGCTGTAATGGCATTCCTCACTACAGAACGCACAGACCCGGCACCTACTGAGGCCTTCCTAAATATCTACTGGCTCCAGAAATGAATGGCACTCCCCAAACAGGGCCAGGACACCTACATACCCAAGTTTCTCCCTGGACGCAGCCAAGCTGAAAGCAAGGGCAAGCAGTTCTGCGACAGCCAGCTTATCATCCACCAGTACAGGAAGCCAAGCTGAGAGAACCACTGGCCTAATGGGAAACCTGACACCGGCCAATCTCAGAGGTACCTGAAGTCACTGACTGCGCCTGTGGCCCGGGAGGGGCATCCCAGGGCCAAGAATCACTTCCTGCTGCAACAAGGAGAGGCAGAGTCAGGAGGTTCACATATGCTTTAGAAACTGGGCCTCCCAAGAATAAGGCAGCAAAGGTGGGGCGGAGGCTGAAGGGGGGCTGACGGGACACACACGGGGGGGGGGGGCTGACGGGACACACGGGGGAGGGGCTGACGGGACACACACGGGTGGAGCTGGGGGTCATTTTTCTGCTCACTGCCCCAATCCCATACCCAAGCTGAATCCTCCTGAGGTCAGGGCAGCTCGGCCAAGTCTGACCAGAGGCCGCCACCCATCCACCGTGAGCCTCTTTACTAGCACCCCAACCTTCCTGACCCCTCACAGCCACCTCTGAGAATGCAGGGCCTGGCCAGATCATCTCATTAGTTAGTGACTTGAGTTACTGTTGGGTTAATTTAAGCTTACTGTTATCGTCAGGTATCTCTCATAAACACTTGATTAGTTAATGCGTTCAAATCGAGATAAAAACTTCAATTAAACTGAACATTGACTATTACCATTTAGGGTCTTTAAAAAAATAAAACTAAAAGTAAGGGAAGAGAAAGCCATGCCTCTCAGAAGAGCCTCCTACAGGGCAGACTTCTAATTAAACAAATTGTCAATTTCAGCACAATGAAAACTGATTTAGGGAAGTAAATTTAGTATTCTAGTCACCGAAAATAAGACCTCGCCTCGCCGGTCTCTGACAGGCTGATTTTACCCGATAGGGAAATGAGGAGTAGAGGAAGAAGAGAAGGATAGAAACGGAGACCGATGCAGAGGCCAGAGCCTTCTCCTCCCTTCATAAATAACATCGCGGAATGCGGTGGGGCTGCTTTCCCAGCCCAGAGAAACTTGCCTTCTCTCCTCCTTCACCCCACCCCTACCAGATTGGAAAAAAAAAAAAAAATTAATCGTGTATGATGACAAACTTGGCTCAGCACTCACTGTACATACTGTACCCACAAGCCTGGCTGGCAGCCAGGCTTGGCCCCTTGCCAGGACTACAATAACAAACACAGGCAGCGCAAGCCAAGAGGGGGTGGGGCCGCCGGCACACAAGCGAGGAGACAGCATCTCAGCTTGCTGCGCACAGGCGGCGAGCAGAGGGGACGTGTGTGTGTGTCTGGCAGGGGGGCGCAGCAGAGACCCTTGCTGGTAGCCAGGACCCCTCCTCGGTCGGGGCTTGCTTCTCTACAGGTGGCTGGACAAAAAAGAAAGGAAAGAAAGAGACGCCCCCGCCCACCACCCCATCCGCCATCCCTCCCGGCCCCCTCCCCCCGACCTGGAGCACCGAGGTTCTCCGTGGCTCCGAGCTGCTGCTCCAGCCCTTGACGATCAGCTGTAGAATGGGTCTGTGCTATGACCATTCTCACTGTCAGTCCCTTGTATGAAGCCTTCGTGACACAGCAGCGGGCACATCTACATCACCTACGCGCCTTTGCTAAAACAACACGGCGTTATTGGGCACCAGGGGACCGGGATCGTCCGGGAGGCCTAGCGGCCCCAGTGGCCCAGGCTCACATCCCAAGGCCATGTCCACACAGGCTCAAGGTCAAGGCAATCACTATTCCTCGAGCAGCAAACAACGCAAGAAGTGGTCTGGCCTCACCGAGCCTCTGTTAGCTTTAAAAGTCATCCCAGCACAAGGGAGAGAGGCATACAGGGCAAAAGAGAGAAGACACAGAGACTAGAAATTTCACCCAGAGGCCATAGGCCAGAGTGAATCAACGCACTACTGGAGCTCAGTAGAGCTACCCCACTGACAAATTCGCCTTCATCAGGGCACCGACAAGCACCTCTCAAAGAGACAACTAGGAAAACAGGACTGAACTTTAGAGCCTCTGTGACTTCCAGGTGGTACCACAGGACCCGGAAGTGGATCTCAGGAAGGACTAAAGCACACACCCTGAAGATGTGCCACTACAGGAGTGGGACAAGGGTTTGCAAAGCCACCATCGTGCCTGACCTGGGTCCACCAAAGCCCAGCTGAAGTATAAGATCAGTTCGTCTCCTTTCTGCCACACCCACCATGGAGAAGGCAGTTAGCCCACAGCAGACCCCACTGCAGGACTCGCTTGCAATATGGGCCCAGGGGCTCCAGTCTGCCACCATCCCAGCATGCCCCTCTACCACGCGCAGTTCCCATTGCAGGAAAGACTGGGCGGAGACTGGGGCCCCTCAAATTGTTTATCCCAAGCTATATTCGTTTGTTAGACAACTATTTATTGTTTCCAGTAATGTGCCAGGCATTACGTTAGACATAATCAAGACCAGGTCCTGTGCCCGATACGCTTATACTGTAGTCTCTCAGAGCAGAAGGAAAAGCCTAAGAGCCTGTGATGTTTCAGGCACTGAGACAACCGCACAAGCTGGGCCTTCACACTCCCCTGAAGTAGGGTTAAGGGTTAAACACCCTCACACCTTTACAGATGAGGGTGCGGAGGCCCAGGGAGCCCACATCAGCAGAGCTGGGTGTCCAAATCCTCGTACCGTCCTACCCTGTCTCCCAAACAGGAAAGATAAAGCAGGCCCATAAATAACTGTAATACAAGGGAGAAAGCCACTGGCCCCGAGATAGCTTCAGGTAAATGAAACATAGGCACTTTAAAGGCACAGTTTTGCTGGCTGGGGATGGAGAATGGTTGGAGATGACAGTGGGAAGGGAACTTTGAAAACCTGGGAAGAAGGGAGAAGGGTCATTCGGAAGGGACGGGATGGGGTGAACAGAGCCACCAGGTTCAGAAAGCGAGGCCCACGTGAAGCCAAGGAAGCAGCGTCACAAAGAATGCTGACTGGAGCTACTGAGGGAAGACAGGCTGGAGATGCTTCTGTGAAGGGGATGCTGGGTCCAGGGCAGAGAGATTTTAACAACAACTAAAATATACTGGTGACCCCCCGGGAGCATCCAGAACCACACATGTGTGTCTAGGGCAGAAAGAAAAAGAAACAGAAGGCAGCTCAGGCCAAGCACTGGAAAGATCCAAGCAGGAGGATCGCTGTGAGGTAGAGGCCAGCCTGAGCTACACAGCCTGAAGGAAAGCAACCAAGACAGGATCTGCCCTTGGCTCTCGGTGAAGAAATAGCCGAACTGGCTGGCAGACAGCTCATGAACCACGAACTGAAGCCTATACGGTGTGCAAAACTCAAGTTAGGAAGCAAGGAGGCACAGGTGCACATCGCTGGAATGGAAGAAGAGGTGCGCAGGTGCCACACACACACACACACACACACACACACACACACACACACACGGGTGCTGGGTGAGGGAGGCCTGACTCTGGGCTCCCGGCTCCACTCGCACAGGCAGGGCAGGGTGAGGAGCTCAGTAGAGCAGGACTGCAGGGTCCAGAGGAAGCAGGAAGGGAACCAGTTTAGGGACAACGGACCTGGCAAGAAAGACAGTGGCCGGGAGTCGATCGGGTCCCTGAGCAAGAAGAGGAAAGGATGGGCCCAGAGGGGTGTGAGTGCTTTAGGAAGGGACACGAAGGCCAGCGGAGAGGTGACATCCAGCAGCGCACAGGTGACATGCAGGCAGGACGGCAAGGCAGGGGCGAGCACGGCGCCTCATGGCACTTACGTAACGGCACACACAGGATAGCAGGAAGAAGCAACTACAGGCAGACAGGCGGGAGGCCGCTAGCGTTGAGCAACGGGGACATAGCCCAGGGTGCGGCTTCAGGAGGGGAGGGGTGCAAGCAGAAGCCACGAGTATCGACTGAACACCATCTGTATGCCAGGGACATACTGCAGTTCACACATACTAGCCAGCCCTCAAAAACTGTGAGGTGGCAATCCCTGTAGCCCTCCGATGCAGCAACCCGGGCGCACAAGAGTGGGCTGACCAGAGTGGTACAGCCGGCACCTGCCACCCACAGGGTTTGAACCTGCATGTGCCAAGCCCACAGCCCATGCTCCTTCCATCCACACTGGCCTGAGGGGTGGGCCAGCTGCCTGCGGCACGATGGAGAAACAAGCAGCAGACATTGGCCTGGTGAGAGGACAGGGGCACCCAACGGGAAAACGGCCCATTTCTCCCTCCAAAAGCGTGGGTCTGAGGTTGGAACCCAAGGCTGTTAGAGAGACAGAGCGATCTCCTGGCTCTGAAATGCTGCAACACCTTCAGCAAGGCAGGTGACTCCATGGCCTGCAGGCCTGCATGCCCCTGTCCTATACCAAGAACACCCAGGCTGCCGAGTGCCAGCAGCCTCTCCCTGTTCCCACGCCTCGTAGGGCAAAGCAACTCTGCCCAAACATGAGCAAAATTACCAGCAGTCGCACAGGCGACCCCACTAGAATTGGATAAAATTAACTTGCAAAAGACAGCACGCTATAACCAGCTTTGTGTTCCAACCTTTCTATATCTATTTAATTAAAGGCTCCAGTATAATGTGAACCCAATAGTCAGATTCATTAGGCAGCAAGAACCCAATTCCACAACTGCTCTGCTAATGAAACTGCAGTCTGCGTTGGAAGGTAGATGACACAGGGCATGGGCACCAGCGATGCCCTGGGAACCCCAGGGGACCACAAGGACTGGTCTTGTCCGACGGCCATGCACCACACCATCACGACGGCTGTTCTGCTCCGTGAGCCTGGAGGGAGTGGCCAAGGGAAAAGGTAGAGCACGGCCCTGGCAGGCAGCGCTCGGAGGCGCGGGTGGGCAGCAGGGGCTCGCCCGTGTCCTGACGAGCCAGGTCCGTTGGGTCGTCCTTGCCTACCTGAGTGAGCCAGTAAGTGCATTCTCAGTCGCAAGCTATCCAGGAACCGCTTTCCGCAGAGCTCACACCCATACGTCTTCATCCCGCTGTGCAGCTTCCTGTAAGGGAAAGGAAAAGACAGGTTGCTGCTGCTCCTCTGGACGGACAGGAGGCAGCCCAGCCCTACTGGGGGGCTTGGCGGCCGTCCCTCTCTGGTGGATGGGCAGGAGGGAGGTGGCGGAGGGCACGGCACTGCTCAGCACGCATCCCCAAAGCTTCAACGGCTGTGCAGTCCCCTCTGCCCACAGATTGCTGCCAGGGGAGCAGCCATCTTTGTCCTGTCCAGGGGCAAGAGAATCAGGCTCTTCCTAGAGCTCTGTCCCCTGGCAAACAGGCCAAGGGGGAGGAAGGAAGGAAACAACACTGAAGATAGGCAGACAGCCGCCATGCTCACTGGTGAACTAGTGCAGACAGACCGCAGACAGAGGCCTACTGGCCTGAGTACCACGGGGCAGCACTGTCACAGTACCAGTCACAGCCCTGTGACTGCACACCCGGTCCCCCACCGCACACCAGCTGCAGGCAGGAGGGCCGCACCTGTGTCCTTTTCCTCTGCAGGAACCACTATGTGACAGTGACTGGCGCAGAGGCTCCAAACCAGAGCTGGCATCTCTATGAACAGAAGATGCTTCTCTCTTGGGGCTCACAGATAGTCTTGCCATGGCAGTGCCCCCTTGGAATGCATCTGTGCTTTAAAGCCCAGCTTTGGAAGCATCTTTCCTCGGTCTGTGCCTTACCCAGACAAGAAAAAGTGGACAGCACCATTCTGCTACAATGAGCCAGAGGGGCCATGTTAGGCTGTGCAAAGTACTTCTGTACACATTCTCTCACTTTGCCATCTGTGAGACAGGCTGGGCTATGTTATCACTGCTGGAAAAACAGAGGCCCAGCCTGCAACAGGCCCTGGGTGCTCACGCCCAGGTGGGCTCGTCCCTGCCAGCCTCCTTGCCGGGTCACAAGCCAGCAATGGGGCTGATAAGGTACAGGAGTGCGGCAGGCCAGACAGACAGCGGCGACACACAGACTGACCCCCCCCATCGCTGTTCCCAGGCCTCAGCTGCCCCTGCAGCAAGCCCACATCCAGCCTCCATCCCTGCCCTAGTCTCTGCGCCTCCCTGCCATTTCCCCTAAGCAACAGGGCAGGCAGAGGCAGGATGAGAAACACACACAGCTCTCTGGGAGCAACAAGCCACTGCCACGAGAATGCTCACACGTGAAGACCACAGGAGAAGGCAGGAGAGCTGGAACCAACATTTGGTAAAACTGCAGATGTGCAGAGGCGGTGCAGTGGGCAAACTGGCAGCACCCAGATGGTGCCAATGAAGCTGAGCTGCCCGCTGCGAAGCCCCAGAATGAGGATCCAGTAGTGCATTCACACCACACAGTGCCCATGGGTAAGCCGGTCTCAGCGTCACAGCCTGTGGGCCACCATGGCATGAGGACAGCATGCAGTGCAACGTGTGCAGCATTCTGATAAAGACCACGCATGGCTCCCTTCACAGAACTCTTTCTCAATCACATTGTTTTTGTTTATGTGCTTTCCCTTTACCCCTTAGCCAAAGACAAGTGATTTCTCAATCACACACACACACACACACACACACACACACGCTCATCCACAGCACTGACATCCTGTGTTATTTCACTCTCCAGCATGGCCGACACACCCAAATTGGGAAATAGCAACTGTACAAAATATCTTAACTGAACATTCACAACTCTGAATGTATTCCACTGGGGCATGTCCTAAGTGTTTGGAGTAAAGCATGTTTTAAGTAAGCGCCCAGGAATGGGCACAGGGTGTGCTCCAGCACACGCACACACACACACACACACACACACACACACACACACACACACACACGCACGCACACGAGCAGGCCAGTGCAGCATCCCCATCCCTGGGAATGGTGGGCACCTGCCTGCTTTCCTAACTGCTCCGCCCGGCAGCAGAGGCTGTTATGACCGGAGCGCGTCTGCACAGAGTCCTGGGGAAGCCAGCCTGTGGCCACAATTTTTTCTCTTCACCAACGATGTGCTGGTGGCTCTCAGAGGCAGCTGTCAGGAAGAACAGATGCTCATTTGGTTTTTCCAAAATGACTCTGAAGGGACCAGTGGTCAGACTCTGACAACTCCGACCAGACCGCGCCGCACTCCCCTCTGCGGCTCCCACCTCTTCTCCCGGAGGGATCCCACTCCAGTCCCTCATTCGATGGGCACTCTGAGTAACACCATCATCATCTTTCCCTAGAGGCAAACAGATCTGCCTGGCAACTGCTAGACATGGCTTTCCTTTCAGTGGCCAATGGCGCAGCTCAGTGTGAAAGGTGACACCTGTCCTCATCCTACAGAGGCAGCAGGGCTTGGGAAGGATGCGCTGCAACAGGCTGGAAGACCTGGGTCCTCGTGCCGAATCGACCATTACCTTGGAATTTCCCCCAACTTTTCTCACCGGTGAAGGAATATGGATGATGAAATTCTGGCCAGAGATAAAACTGTACTATTACAAAGTCTACCCATGTCTCCGTAGCAAGCCTCCGAGGACACTCCCAGATCCACGCCCAGCTTGTCACTTGGTCCCTGACACCTCATGCAGTCAGGAACAGGAGCCAAAGGCAAGCTCAAGGGCCAGCCCAGCAATCCAGTCACTTGCAAAACTTTTCATCCGGATCACCTGAGCTTCCTCTTTTACTCACTTGATATTTCTCTTGCAGCCTTTGGCTTTCTAGAACTCACTGTGACCCTTCCAGTGGAACCACTCTGGGGCTACAGATCCCCTAGCCTTCAGAAATGTGGAGGCGCCATCCTGTCCAGTCCTCAGGAAAGGACACTGCCCTACACACCGCTCAGTGTCACTCACAGGTGACCAGAGGCGAGCTCGGTGGCCTTGTGTGTCCATACCAAGGACAAGGTCAACGATCCCACCCTGCTGGCAGGGATACCCAGGCAAAGCACACGACGTTCAGAACAGAAACAGGGAATGACCCTGGGAGTTCAACAGCCCCCAGCACAGGTTTGCTGTCTCTTTTTTTTTTTTTTTTAAGATTTTTTTTCTTGTTTCAGAACTTTTGTTTGTTTATTTTATTTATTTTTATGGCCGGCTCAGCCTGCCCTGAGGGCAGGGCTGGCGCACCATGTGGTGCCAGGGATCGAACCGCGGTCCCTGCAGCCGCCTAAGCTTTCCTAAGCAGGCGCTTTAGACCACTGAGCCATCCTGCCAGGCCCTGCTGTCTCTTTAACTGTTGTTCATGTGCCAAGAACAAAGTGTGCGGAGAAACAGAGGCTCCTCCTGGGTCGAAGAAGCAGCAGATGGCAGAGCGGTCCCGAGTGCACACAACGGCCTCGGCTACTGCCAGCTTCTCCCACACGGGCCTCAGAAGAACCAGTGTAGAAACAGTGCTCTGGCTAGTTGCTGGAGTGAAAGAAAGCACACCCATTCTCAGCCCTCGTGGTCACCTCGTGTCAGACCACAGCCTCCCACAACCACTGCCACCACATCAAGGACAATGCCATCAAAATCCCAGACCTTCCTCCTTGCTGTATCTGCTGTGGATCCTGTCTCTGTACACCATCCAGCTACTCCTGGATATATGAATCCTCCAGGATCTACTACAGACAGAGGGAAGGCGGACACCAGGGCCATCTTTCACTCTCTGCGCACCGCTCTGGTTGGGGACGGTATTCTCACACTCTTAATCTCTGAAAAGCAGCCACAGGACTGACCACCATTTTGAAAGTAACCTGCTTCTAGCATGCCAAATGTACAGAGAAGCCTCACCTCCTTCAGATATTTAGAGTCCCTGTCATCTATTCCTGGGACCCCACCCAGAGTGGTAACCCACCTCAAAGAATACTTCGTCCACTAGGTAAACTCAGCCACAGGTTTGCTCTCATGTCCAAAAAAAAGATGAACCTAAAAATTATCCTCTAATAGGTTTCTACCTATATTTTTAAGAAGGTTGAATCATTATGAGAAATTACAGCTGAGCGAATCTATACCCTTTAACAAGTAGTGTAAGAAAAGAACCCATTTCTTCTCACTAAGGCTTAATCTGCACCCCTCACTAGTAAAAGTTAGCAAGACACAAGCTCATCTCAACTACTTTCTGAATCTGAAAACCCATGTATGTTATGGCTGGCTCAGCCTGCCCTGGGGGCAGGGCTGGCACAGCATGTAGTGCTGGGGATCGAACCTTGGTCCCTTTGGTTGCCTAAGCAGGTGCTTTTAGACCACTGAGCTCTCTCGCCGGCCCCTGAAAACTCACTTTCTGTCTGGTGCAGACTGCAATCTCCACCATGACAGATGTCATGGGGACACTCCCTTTCCTTCCTAAGACTGAGTTGTAAAGAGATGGCTCCGTGCTGCTGAAGCTGTCCCGCTAGGTGTATGCTGAAGTCCAGGATCGTCTTCTGCTCATCCTTTACGACAGTCCAAACACAACCACTTACCTTTGGCAGCCTGTTCTGGTGGCCTCCAACCAGAACCAGATCCGACTTTGCAGCATACAAGAATGGCCAACAGCCTATTCACAGCAGCATAAACCTGCGCTTTAGAGTAACAAAGTCTTCAGAGGCCTCGTCAACCCAGCTCACCTGGGACAGCCATCGAAGCCTACGTGGCAGCACGGATGGACCCGCAGCAAGGTCCAGCCTCCCTACCTTCCCTCTCCAGAGGCAGATGGTCCCAGCAGCTGCTCATTCAGGGGTGCACTCCGCCCACATCCATCCCACACAGCCTAACCCCAAGGGGACCAGGCTCTAGGGCCAGCACCATGTGCCAAGAGGAAAGGCCAACAGCACCGGCTGATAGCACCCAGGACTGCTAAGGCCACATTTCTTCTCTCTGTCTGAGACGCAAAGCAGGAGCAGCCCGACAAGCTGGAAAGGTTGAGAGAAAGAACTCTCAGTTTCAGCAGGGCTGTTCTCCCTGCCCTCTCCTGCTAGAAGCTGAAATTGCCTCACTTGGGAGCCCTGCTGGAAGGACCAGAGCTGGGAACTGGAACCTGTAATTGGGGAGAGCCAGGGGGAGGGAACTCCATAGCTGGACTACAGATAATGTTCTCCTTGTTCTAACTGCTCCATGCCCTGAACCAAGAGTCAGAACAGGCCGACGAGGCCCCAGAGCGGGCCGACAAGGCCCCAGAGTGCCTTCCAACTATTCTGCCTACTCCTGACATGCAGATGTCTCCCCAGTGCTTAGAGCTTTTGCCATCTTGTCCCATGACCATGAATTTGACCTACTCAGTGCTTCTTAAGGGTACCCAGAACAGAGAGGGAAAAGAGAGGAGATTCTCTGAGATCCAAACAGAGGTCCACATGACTGCTCTATCGAAGGCCTATTGCCTCTACTTCCCAAGAGAACTCAGCCACTATGCAAAACCCCTGGGCCTATCTGGCACAGGACATGACTAACTGGCACTGATGCTGCTGTTTCTGCGCATATGCAGATGTCATTAGGCAGGGGCCCACGCAGAACTCTGCCAGTGCCCTCAACCTCAAATGCGACCGACTCCTCGGCTCAGTGACCCACATGCCCCCTGGCTGTGTTCACCTTTCCAGGCAGAAACAACTGAGGATGGAATTGGCTTATGTACTTCAAACATCTGCATCCTCATCTCCCTTACATAAGCAGCCAGGTGCTCTTAGTTCCACTGACAAAGACGGAGATCTGATAGCCAATGGCACTCTGTGCTCGAATTTTAAGAGAAGAGGATGATGGGGCCTGGCGGGATGGCTCAGTGGTCTAAAGCCCCTGCTTGGGAAAGCTTGGGCGGCTTCAGGGACCGCGGTTCGATCCCGGGCACCACATGCTGCACCAGCCCTGCTCTCGGTGTGGGCTGAGCCAGCCATAAAAATGAGTGAATAAACAAACAAAGGTTCTGAAACAAGAAAAAAATAAATTAAAAAAAAAAAAAAAAAG